>RJWT010051537.1:0-10691 GCA_004365215.1 Cuniculus paca
ATTAATTTTTATATTTCATCATAGTTGATTCTATCCAGCTTGGTCTCTTTATCTTTTCTTAAGAAATGATTAAAATCCTCAAGAACAGAAACTTTATATCTTTTTTATAGTAGCTCAACAGTCTTGTGGATGGTACTGTGAGCTCAGAGATCTGATTTATTTACTGATAAAGAAGACATTTGTAAAGACATGAAGACTTCTTGTAACATGAAATAAGTCATTTTATCCCACAATTACCCAGAAAAAAATTGCACATTTTTTCTGTTTCTTCTATTTTTTCAGTCCTTCATTATTTATTGGGCACTTAGAAAGAACATACATGAAAAATAGTTATTAATGGCTTCACATACAGAAAAAATGATCTGTTCGTTTACTTTGGAGAAGAGGATTAAAATAATGACTTTGTTTCTTACTAGTTCCAGGACTTGATAAATTCTTAACATCTGTAACTCTTAAGATGTATTATATACAATGGTATAAATGCCAGTAACTTTTGTGAATGTTAAATGAAATGAAGAGATAGAAAAAAAATTACTTACCATAATGACTTGTGAAAATTGGACAGTCAAGGAATGCTTGTTGTCAATCTGTGAATGTAGGGTCTGGATTCAAGTACATGAAATATTGTAAGATATATCTTAAGAGAAAGGTCCAAGTAAAATAAGAAAATACTAGTAGGTACTATGTATGTAATTGTTGCTATGAGTTACGCTGAGTGCTATGTAATTTAACTACCTTTTGTTGTAATTTGCTAAAAATAGTTGAATCTTCATAGCAATATTATGAAGTTCTAATAGTTAACTGATTTTACAGATGAGAAATTGAGAATTTAAGTAACTTGCTCAAGGCCATAAACATCATGGAATTAATCAAGCAAAACTTACAGAGTTTAGACATAAAAGTAATTTTATTTCTGTTTCCCACTGTCCCTTTAAACCATCTCAAAGCATAGCGTTTTTCCATTGTTCCAAGAAAGCAACAAGAACTTCCAGCCACTGTAGAGAGTAGACAGCCTGGGTCATGCTGTTTCAGCAGTAGTTTAATTTAGTAATTATAAATGGTCACTCATGCATCACCATCAAACTTCTGACCTGGTGGATGTTAAAGCTTGTTTCTGTGTTCCCATTCTAGAGCCACTTACCCCAGAGAAGAGGCTGTGCTCATCTCCGTGCTTAGTGTCTCCCCAGCTGTGCGGTTACTACTTTGACCCCCTCAAAGTAACAAGAAACAGGTGAGGGAATAGCTACAGGTGTACATGCACTGGGGAGAGGATCCTGTTTCTTTTATAATCTGGCTTCCTGTGCTGTGGTCTGGGAAATCTTTAGTTTCTTTTTTGGCCTGATGCTTTCATGGAGGTGTTGAAGTTCATCTCTACCATCTCCACCCATCATGTTTTCTCACCTGTAATTTTCCCAGGTCAGGCAAATGCACTGTTTTTAATGTCAGACTCCTTCCATCCCCCCAAAAAACAGGCATTTAACTCATTATCACCTCTGTCTACACCAGGTTTTTCACCTAGGATGGCTGCAAATTTCCTTAATATTGTCATCAGTCTTGCTTGCTGGCCCATTCCTTATGCTGCAGACCAAGGCAGGAGTACGCTAGTATCCCACGTTGCTTAATGGTGGAGATGAGATCTGAAAGAATTAGAGGATTCCCCACTGTGCAAACATCATAGAGTGTATGAAAATAAACTTAGATGGTGGAGGTCAATCACTCCACCTGACCTATTGGTACACATAAGGCACACAATAAACACAAGTGCACATGGTCATGATCAATGTAACATGCATCCTGTTTTATATTAAATTTTGTGAAATAAGCAGAAGTACACTCTAAAAAGGATTAAATGCATAATATAATAAATATGGAAACCAGCAACACAGCCATTTTACATTTATCAAGTATTATGTGCTGTACATAATTGTATGCGCCATCCTTTTATGTGATCGGCAATGCAGAGGTCAGCTTACACGAGCATCTAACGAACGTACCAATAGTGCTTTACACTTGAACATTACAATGGCTAAGAACATCACTACACAACAGGAATCTCTTAGCCCTTTGTAATCTTATGGGACTATTTTTATGTGTAGTCCATCACTAACCAAAATGTCATTATATGACTGTACTAATTATAGCATGGTTTGTAACTATGAGGGACACGTTCCAAACTCTGAGCGGTCCAGTTGTTGAAGATGTTTTCATTAGGCTTAAAGTGAAAAATGGGTATCTACTCCATCTTGTGTGTGTGTATATGTGTGTGTGCATGTGCAGCGGAGTGTTTGGTGGGGATAAAGTGAAGAGTTCTATTAAGAAAGTGCTTACAGCTTTATCCAAAAATACCTGCATGAGAATCCATCACACATGCCCTGCATCTCCTCCACTGCACTCAATCCACAATATCTCAACCTTAAAATCTTCCCATGAGTGTCTGGCATCAAACTGTTGAAACGATTTTAGGTTAACTTGGCAAAATACATACATGGTCAATCATTTCAGCAATATATAAAGTTCAAACTATGCTTTTGAACTGAGTCCATGTTTGTCTGTGGTACTTCTCTTTCTATTTTATACAAAAAATAGATCAAAGGATCATTTGGCTCAATCATTCAGTTTTCATTTAAACTCAAAACTATTGATAAATACAAGCATCATTTAATCAGTTAGGTGAGAGAATGATGATCCCTTTCTTTATTTCTTGGTCAAATCCAATTATTCTTTTTTGTTTCCACCTTAATTAAATAAATCGAAACAATGCATTCTTCAAAGGAATCAAAACAGGAACTGCAGAAAAAGAATCTCCAAACACATGATTTCAGAAGCATAAGAACTTCAAAGAACACAAAAAACAAAACAAAAACATCAGAAAAAATGAACCCGAGAGTCACAAGATTTCTGAGTTAGACAATAATGCAGGAAAATTGGCTCCATTTTTCAGAAAGTGCCATATGTGTATATTTACAACTGCGCACAAAAAGAAAAATAAAAAAGGTAGAGGAAAAGTAAAAGAAAATATACAGTGATGCATTTAGGATGGATTTTTAAACTCTTCAGGGAAACCTTTCTTCCCTTCTCATGTAATCTAAAATGTCAGATGCCAGAAGACATTAAGCAAAAGCGCGAGCAATGATATAAGAATAACTAGAATCCTTGAAAGTTGCCAATTTACAAGGACAGCAGGTAAAAGAACAGATAAAGAGAATAAAGGATATTGGAAGAAGAATAAGAAAAACAGGATAATACTTTGTACACTTGTGAACAATTATGAAAGAAAAATGTTACCACTTAAACTGTAAAACTTTCAAAAGTTTAATTCTCATTTATTCCAGGACATGCCTCTTTGTGTTTTCAGCTGTCATGTGTAAGTCATCAGTGTCTGAAACTAAGCAAGTGAAAAAACAAACAAACAAACAAAAAAACGCTCCATTTAAGTTTCTATTATAATTTTGGAATCATTCACTGAACATTGTTTCCAGATCTATTTCTGTTCTTCCTTTCCTCATCATCTTCCTTTGAATTACTGGAGATGCTTCTAATAAGATCCACCCATAGGGTTTATATGCAGCATCACATTTTAAAAATATTTATACAGGGTAGCATTCTGCTTTTACAGTTAAATCCCTTCAATTATTCTCTGCAAATGTAAAATTCCACTTCATTCAGCGGAGTTTTTTTTTTTAATCAACTATGATTGTAGCTCTGTGTTAGGTAGTAGGAAAAAGGATTGATTCAAGACCACTGCCCTAAATGGATGAAATATTTAGGCTACCACATAGAGCCATTCTTTCCCCTACGTCATTATCATCACCTATTTATTTTCTATATTTTGTCTGTAGAATGTTAAGTATCTCATTTAAAACTTGTGCAGTAAAACTATTAGAGTATTGCTTCTAGTAGTTTTTCAGTAAATATTGACAATGATTATAATTTGTTAAAATATCATATATTTATTTTTTACCAGTAGTAAGTTGTGGATGAAGAGACAACTAATTATTTTAACATGATAGGTAATAAATCTATCAGATCATGTACAGATTATCTACATTTTTTCCCATTGATAAATGTTCTCCTTATAAATACAAGTAGATTCTAACCATGGAGTTAGAGTTCTTTATTTATTCTCATACTTTATTTCTACTTTATGTCATACTTTATTTCTACATTATCTTAATTTCATATACATAAAATGGTATTTTAGCAATTACAATTTCAGACATTTCTCTGTTAGCATCAGTGCACTGTTACTATAAATTAGATGAAATGCAAGGAAGAGCCACATTTCCCTTTACTTTAAATTTTACAAAAGGAGTTACATATTGACCAAAAGCCCACAGTGGATTTAAATAATCTGCAGTAAAACAGTAAACTGAGTATATATAAGTAATGAACTTACTGACGAATTCCTAGGATGTGAACATGCTTAGAAAATCTTTTTTGTTTCCCTGAATATCAGTGTTTATTTTTAATAAAGAACTTTTTCTGTCTAATTACAAACTTTAGCTCTACTAACATGTTGGTATTTTAGGTGCTTTTGAAAATGTACATAAATGATTTTAGTGGTCTACCAATCTAAAGTATTTTGTGTATAACAGTGTACTGACTTTTGGATATAAAAATGAAAATTTTACTAATACGAACATTAGAAGAAAATATTGTATCAAGCTATGTCACTAATGTTCCGTACTGAAAACCCAGATATAGGCACTTCTGTTCCCTACTCCAACACACAAAAAGCTTAGAAATTATCACTTCCTTTTTGGGACCCTCTCAGTAGACCTCAGTCTCCTGCAAAGTGTTACAGCATGTGGTGGGAAAAAAAGCACAAGAGAGAAAACGTCAGTACAACCAGGATCTGGGGATGGCCAGTTGTTCACGGGAAGCCAAAGGCCACGAGGCAGCCGGAACCTCGGTATTCACTGATCACATTTATACTGAGAAATATGGTAAGGGGATTGCGGCTGGATGCGCTAGATAAGAAGTAGCCAGGAAAGGCTTGTAAAGGAGGGAGCAAAGCATTCTTGCAAAAGGAGCAGAGTAGCCAGATTCAGGTTGTGGTTAATGAGTCACCTGTTTGGCCCTCAATTCTGGGAAGGAATTTTCTCTGGAGTCACAGAGGCCTCAGTGGAGACATGATATTATATCTCAACCCCACAATCTCACAGCCCCCTTCTCTAGGCTCAACTGTGGCCGTTGGCAAGGAGCGGTGCTAGGCCAACACGCCACCCGCTTACTTCCATGAAGATGCATACACCGTCTTAGCCAGACTCACTAGTCACACAGGAAGCCAAGTTAGGGAAGTCACCTCTCTACAGCCTGCACTGCTCCCAAGTACGTACAAGCACATTTGGGCCTGGGCAGGGTGACGTGGGGGGTCCTCCACAACTCCCATCCTCACAAGAAGAAAAAAGCTAAACAAACTGTCTAAAAATTTTCTTAGTTTCTTTTGTGGAATTGAGCCAGAAGACAAACTGACATACTTCAGAAGGGAAATAGACAAATATGGAAGATTCCAGCTTCAGGGAGATACCGCTGGGCCCGGAATGGGTAGAAAAGCAGAAAGTAAAATTGAGCAACTGCTCAAACCTAACTGTGGACTGTTGGTCAATTTGCAAACCCTCTGTATTTTTTTCTAGATTGAAAATAATGGGGAATTTGCTGTAATTTGCATTTTGAATGGTTTTTAGGAAGAGATTCCTGATGCCAAAAGAGAGATGCCTTCCATTTCATTTGCTGAAATGACATTAGGGATAGGAGAAAATTCAATAATGTCAAAGTATAAACCTTCACTTGTATACCACACCTACTTAGCATAAGCAAATACATAAGAACTACAAGTAAAACTTACTCTTGAGAAAAAGGGATGCACAGATAATCTAGACTAGATGTTATAAATTTATTTCTACAGAGTGAGAATTTGTGGGCATCTCTTTCATAGCAAATGGAAGAGTATAGCTTGAAAATTAAAAATCCTTGGGGCTCTATGGTGTGTACCTTATTTTTGTGAATTTACCTGTAATAGCTTTATCAAATTATGGTAAAGATATAAAAAACAGTCTCTGAATGCTTCCAGCAAGGAGAATGAAAAAGTAACATTCTGAAATATATCCAGAACATGTAACAATTAAGTAAGTGGAATGAACAATAGCATGGTAAAGAGGGGTGGGAGGGAGGAATAGAGAATACTTTAAGGACTTTCGAAAGTAAAACAGGATTGCTTGAAAAAGTCTACTACAAACTCTAGGAAAATCACCAAAAAATTTAAAAAGAATCATATTGATGTACTAAGACTGAGAAAATTGATATACTAAGACTGAAAAGAATTATATTGATATACTAAGACTGAGAGAAAATGGAATCATACATAGTCCTCAGATAACATAGGAAAAAGGAGAATAATTATTTTAGGGACAGAATATACAACACACAGGAAACTGCTCAAATATAGTTGATATTAAGTCCAGTTATATCAATAGTGCTTATATATGACATGTTTTAATGCTTATAAAATGATATATCTTTGCGAATGCCTGTGACAACTTGAGAAGGAGTATTCTGCTGTTTTTGGATGGAGTATTCTGTAACTGTCCATTAGATTCAGCTGAATAATGGTTCAACTCAGTGATACAGTTGCTGATTTTCTGCCTCTGGATCTATTAATCCCTTGAAAGGAAAAGTATGCCATAGTAACTAGTAGATTAAAAACTGGTGTTCTATTTAAACACCAGTTGAACTGAATCAGCATGGTGCTTAGAGTAAATGGTCCACCTGAGGAAAGTTGCCAGCATAGAAAGGAGACCCAAAGAGGAAGAGTAGCATTGTGGGTTCTCCTAAGTGTTGTTGTCTGGAGCTGTTGGTTGTCCTGGAGGAGCTTGTCATGCTGGCTTCCCTGATTTGAATTCAGCTGTTATCATCATAGGAGCTCGGGACCTTATCACTGAGAATAGCTATGGTTCACTTTAAGGGAGCTCTGGTCCTTACTTTAAGCATCACTTCCTGGCTCCAGGGGGAAGATGTGTGCTGTTCCATCTTCAGAAGCTTGTCACGCTGGATTCCTGATATGAACTCTGCTGCTCTCATCATTGGAGGAGCTTGGGACCTGTTGTCACTGAGGATGGCCGTGGTACTTTTCAGGGGAGCTCTGGTCCTTACTTTGAGCATCACTTCTTGGTTCCAGTGCAGAACCCTCAACCTACTGGCACAGATCCTTCATCCTGCTGGTGCAGACTTTCTAGCTTCCACTGCTGACCTTTGGGCCTTCCTAGCACAGATCCATGAAACAGACTTGCATGAGTCATTGTCATGGGCCCTAGTCCTCCAGCTGGACTCATGGGGGTCATTGTCACGGGCTCTAGGTCTTCAGAAGAACTCATGCAGAACATGGCTGTGGGATCAGGCCTTTGATTGGATTCTCTAGATCTTTAGTGTGTGGACAGAGTTCCAGCACTTCTTGTATTTCACTCTGGGTGACCATCATAAAATAATACTACAAATTATGTGTCCTGTATATAATCATTTTCTTTATAATCCCCTGACTACAACAGTAACATAAAGGAAAATGTATCAGCTGGATGGCTTTGAATCCATTAAAGAACTTGAATTAATGACTTAATAACACTAAAAAACACAAAGCACTAGATCTAGATAAGTTCACCTATGAATTCTATCAAAAATATAAGGAAGAAATACCAATTTTCAATGATCTCTTCTAGAAACAGAAGATGAGGGAACACTTCTTAACTCATTTTATGAGGTTGACAATTATTCCAATACTAAACCAAAGAGACAAATGATAAGAAAATAAAGCTATAGACCAATATCTCTCATAATACATATGTAAAAATTCCCAACAAAATAGTAGGAAATCAGATCCACCATTGTATAAAAATAATTAAACCTCATGATCAAGTGGAGTATATTCTAGGGCTATAATGCTGTTGCAATATCCAAAAATCAATTAATATAATCCATGACACACCAAGCTAAAAAAGAAAAATTACACCAAAATATCAATAAATGAAAACAAAATTTGACCAAACCCAAAATCCATCCATAAGAAAAACAAAAATGCTCAGAAAACTAGAAATGGAAGGAAAGCATCTCAAACATATACAAAAATCTACAGTTCACATCAATTTAATGTTGATAAAGTAAAGTTTACAAACCAGACGAACATGTTCACCCTTACAACTCTAATAAACATTGTACTGGAAGTCCTAGATAGTCCAGAAAAGACAAAAAGGAATAAAAAGCACACAGATTGGAAAGGACAAAATCAAAATCTGTTTGCAAAATCTGTTTGGCCTTTATACCAAAAAAACAAAATCCTGCCTCCTTGAACTAATATATGGTTATATCAAAATTTTGAGTTATTAAGTTAATACACAAAACCCAACAACATTTGCATGTATCAGAAAGGAATATATGGAATTTGAAATCAATGTATTAAAGTCTAAAACAAAATCTATATGAACTACAAATTCTGATTGAAATGATAAGAGAACTGAACCAATGGAGATACTTTGTGTTCTAGATAGGAAGTTTAAATTGAGACAATTCTTCCCAAATTGAGTATAGATTAAGTGCATTCTTCATCAAGATCACACCAAGTTATTTTCTGGACAACAGAAAACTGTTTCTAAAGTTTGCTTGTAAAAGCAAAAGACCCTGACTCAACAACACTACCTTGAGGACTATCACAGTCAGAGGACTGACATTACCTGACTTCCAGACTAATAAGGCTACAGCAATTAAGACAGTATTGTATTGGCAAAAGAATAGACAAATAGATCAATGGAACAAAACAGAGAAGTCAGAGATGCTTCCATACAAGTAAAGCAAATTGATTTTGAACAAAGGAGCAAAGACAGATAAATAGAGAAAGTGTAGTCTTTTCAATAAATTATGCTTGGACATCTAAGAAGTGAATAAATGAATGAATGAATGAATGAATGAATGAATAAATAAGAAATCTTAATGCTTTCACAAAATTTAACATGGGCCTACATAGAAAATATAAGACTATATAATTTCTACAAGAAAGGGATATATAGATGACCCTGGGTTTGGCCTGATTTTTAACACAAAACCAAAAGTAACTTCTGTGAAAGAAAATAGATAAATTGTACTCCACTAAAATTAAAAAGTCTTCTCTGTGAAAGATACTGTTAAGGAAATGGAAAAGGGAAGCCCGAAGTGAAAAAACTGGGAGAAAATATTTGCAAAACACATTATCTGATAAAAGAGTTGCATCCCAAAATACACAAGGAATTCTTAAAACTCAAGAATAAAGAGAAGAATTAAAATGAGCAAATGTCCTTTATAGACACCTTGCAAAGAAGACATACAGATGAAAGTTAAGCTCAAAAAAATGCTTAATATCATATGGCCCTAGACAGTTATAAAGTAAGACAATGATAAGATACTACTGCGCACCTATGAGAGTGTCGAAAGCCCACACGCCAAGAACATCCCGTACTCACAAGGGTGTGGAGTGACAGGAGCTGTCAGTTCTTGTTCTGAAGATGCAGCATGTAGTAGCCACTTGGGAAGACTGACAGTGTCCTACAAAGCTAAACTTAGGTTTGTCACTCCTAAGCATTTATCTAAATTATTTGAAAACTTCTGCCCACCAATAAAAACTGAATTTACATACTATTGTTTATGGTATGTTTATTTAGTTTATTAACTTAATTGTTCAATACTGTAAACAACCAAAGCGTTCTTTAAAAGGTGAATGAAAAAACAGTGCTGTGTGCATGAAATAGACTGCTATTCAGGAATAAAAGAAAATGAGTTATGAAGCCAACCAAAGACAAAAGGAATCTTAAATATATACTACTTAGTGAAAAGAACTACTTTGAAAAGACTGCAAACTGCAGCATTAAGAGAACGAAAAATTTTCCTCACAGCCAACTCTTCTACTTGCATCTCACATGTCAAGATGTGATATGGTACCAGGTCTGCAAGGGATTCTGGGTAGAGTTCTTCTTGGTTCATCCCATGAAGACCCTTAAGACAATCCGTCTTCTGTTTGTTAGGGGAAAGGGAATCAGTATTTCACTGGGACTACCCTCATGGCTTGGCTTTGCCCTGGGACTTCCTCCACAGAGGAACGTGCACTGTGAAAGAATCCACAGAGGTAGAAAAGCTGTGTGCTTTGGCCACACCGTTCTGAAACACAAGTGGTTTCCATATGTCTCTACCCTCATCAGATTTCTGGATTCATTGACTAGAACAGAACTCAAATACCTGCTGAGAATTTTCTTGACCAAGAAATAGGAGAGTGTCAGAATTGTTCTATACTAAGATTGAATTCATCAAAGAGGAATTTGGATCATATCCACAAGATAAGCATGTGAAACTATTGGGTAGTGTCACTACATTATGTAATAAATAATGCGCATCAATGACTTTTCTTAATAGTTTATTTATTTAGAAAACATTTGCTTTTTTAGAACATCTCCTTCCTTGATTAAAAATAAATCAGTCACTTCCATATAGCAGTCAGAAAAAAGAAAAACTTTCATATTTACTTCACGAAATTGCTATATGAGGCAAAGACAAATAGCATATTTGATGCTGTCTTCCTGTGAAGTCACCTGTGGAATTAATTACCATTAACTAGGCTGAGTGGTTGTCTTTGCACTGTAGATGGCTCTTCTCAAATTGAGCTTCTGGTTGAAAGAAGT
>RJWT010051538.1:0-10689 GCA_004365215.1 Cuniculus paca
TCCACATCAATGGCAACATTAGGACCTCAAGTTAAAACAGAACTTCCCAGACAAAGGAGAAGTGTGTCCTTTGAACTCTCTCTCTCTCCCCTTTCTCCCTCCTAACCCTCTTCCCTCCCTTCTTGTTTCTCTATCTGTCTCTGTCTGTGTCTCTGTCTGTTTCTCCCTCTCTTTCTCCTCTCCCTCTGTCCTTCCCTCCCCTCTTTCGTCTCTTCTTGTGTCTCTCTCCTTGCCTCTCCCTTTGGCTCCACTCTAGTTAGGCTGCTTCCACAGGGTGTCAGAACTTACCTCCAGCCTCTCCTTGACAACTGTGGCCCTAGTGAGAGTTGCTTTGATTAGCCAGACCTGACCTGAATGTCTACCCTCTACGGGCAATGCTCCACTTGAATGCCAAGTACTGTGAGTGGGGTCAGTGGCTCCTCAAACTGGAAACCAAGTGCTGGTACCACATTCAGAGGAAAGGATATCAGGCAGTCAAAGCAATAAATGTATCCACCCCTCTGTACACAGTTGATCTGTAGTCATGGATTGGTAGTGAGAAACACAAGGGGTATGATAACATAACAAAATAAATGTTGTGTGGTTTGATGAGTTCTACAGAATGGGAGATTATTTTATTCCAAATAAAATGTTGCAGGGCTACACCATTTTTAATGATAAGGACTTAGACCCGGTATGGGTATATTGGAATTCTCTATCTCTTTTGACATTCTGTAAATCTGAAGCAGTTCCAAGATAAATTTATTTATGTAAAGACTAACCACCAATATAAAATGGGTTTTATTAGAACTAATTGGTATTTTCACCACAAAGACATATCCCAAATCATTTAGAGAAACAGGGTAAACTTATGCACCTGATAGGGAAGGAAAGCCAGAGAAACTCAATCTTTGATGTAAGCAATAAGCTTGTAGCAAACATTTTTGCAGAAGTTTTTATAAATCAAGAAGGTAGTGAAGGGATCAAAAATGACCAAGATATGCTACACACAAGGATTAATTCCCCAGAATGAATGTAAGTATTATACATTGCAAGTGTACACTAATATTAAACAGTAAAATCAACTGTACTCTCTTCTTACTCTATACTGTGTCCTTGTCAGAAACATCAAAGGAGATGCCTAGTTTGTGTGTATGTTTTGTATTCTAGTTTATTTGTAAACAGTTTTATTTATGTCAACAGTATTATTTCTTATATCACTGTATTGCATACATAGATGAAATATGAGTTCAAAAGAAAGTTGATGTGTCTATAAAATTGAAGCTAAATGACCTGAAAAAACATGATAAAAATTTTTAACAAACTTAATAATGAATTAGATGTGAGAAAACACAATGATTGGGGAAAAAACATAGGACTGCACATAGAATTTGTACTGAGATTTCTTTTTGTGTGTTTTAATTTTTCATGCCATTCAGGGAGACTAGGACTTTCAGACAATGCACAGAGTGTCTGCTTTTTATAAGAAATGTGATTTAAAGCCCAGTCTCTAAACCCATGTGCAAATGCCAAGCCTGTTCCTTATAAAAAGTGGATGACCATATGATGTTTTGCATATTATCAACTATAACAGAACATGATTTCTCCATTTAAATAGTTTTTTAATTAAAAAACTTTTGAATCCACTCATACTGAATAAAAAGGATGTATCATGCTGATGAATTGTAATAAATAAAAAACTTCATCATTGAGCTCTTCTTGGCTTGCAAAAGCTCTTGTAGATGTGACAGCTTTTCTTTGGATGCAATTAACCTAAGGATCAGTATTATTTTTGATGGTACAAAGCATAAATTTGGAGAGAGAGAGAAACATTTGGTTCACAGACCACCCATTACCACTGTTGTTTATTCTTCTATTTGTATTGAAGAGTGTTTTTTTTTCCATTTTTACAAATGAGTCGGTTGAAAAGAAAATGATAAATTATTTGAGCTGATATGTTTCATAGATTATGAAACTTTGCAGAAATTCTAGTGTTCTTGTAGTTTTGGAGACTTCCTTCCATAAGTTTGGCTCTATATTTGAAGCACCATGCCCAGAATTTGTAGATTATTCACTCTGCAGATCACTCAGTATGGATTCCTTTTAGGGCACTCTCTTACCCTCCTGACTAATAATGCACCAGCTCATTCACTCTCTCTCTGTAACTACCAGTGAAAGGTCCTGAGATAATGTACATTCGTTTGAAGATAGGTCTGAATTTGCTGCTGTTGCAATAGCACCTCCTTAGTAAGAGTATTTCCTGTGAGTATGATGCTTGCTGGGTTTACAAGTGTTCTCACACACATTATCTCATTTGAGCCATATAATAAACTTCTTTATATCTCTTTTATAGTTGAGAAAACTGAATTCAAAGACTGGAAGTAATTCATTTGGAATTCTCCAATTAGGTATTAGTAGACCTGCTTATTTAGCATTTGGATTTTGAGCTTCTGATTTCAAATCTAAAGCTCTTTTCTAGAACACTAACACAAACATGAAGTAATGCGGATTTATTTGTTTTCTTTGGATTACTTATAATCCACAAAACTTACTATTTTTATGAATTCATTTAACAAATAGTTTATGAATATTAGTTATATGCTAGACAATTGTTTAAAAATAAGTGTTCAGTATTAAAAAGATGCAGAAGTCTCATTCTGGGGATTAATGTTTGATGACAAAAAAAAAGGTTAACATCCTGAGATTCATAATTGAAACTCCTCACACATGGTTTTCATGTGTATCCCACATGACATGAGAAACTCAGAAAAACATAGATATCCATCTTAGCAAACCACCATTAATTGCACAGTTATCATTGAGCAATATGACGGTGTGAACATACTCTTAATAATTGCCCACATTTCCCATGGAGTGAACATGTATCTACTACATTATTATTGCAAAAAATGCGTGCGATTTTGCTGGCAACCCTATAATTAACTTGTATGTCACTACATTATTGTAGCTGTAACTGCAGCTGGTGACTTCTAAAGAGCTGTTAGGAACAATATCGTTCACACTTGGTTCCATTGGAGAGGCTGCTTACATGTTGAGCACATTTATAGTTGATTATTTTTTACCCAACTATGGATGGCCATTTTAATTTATTGTGGGTTTGTGCCAGATGATATGTTCTTCAGTAGAAACCATCTCTTCTTTCATACAAGTGTTTTGTACTGGCCGTATTTCCTTTCTCATTTAGCTACCTGCCTGCTTTTTTCCACACAGTGCAACAACAATACACATCCTTTATAGCCTTCATAAACTGTGAGGATAATGACAGAGTTTGTGAACATGTGGCAGAGTCATGCAGGAGTAGAGTTTTAGGTAGGCACCAGCATTAAAATCTTTGCTCATCTGAGTGACTGTTTTTATTTTCTTCTAATTTATTCATTTAATGTGATGTTGCTATCACACAGAACACTGGAAAATAGAAAAATGCTTTACTCCACATTCTGATCTACCAGTAGAGTATCCATTGCATCTGGCACATTTACCTTTCATTCTTTTTTCTTGTACACTGGTGATTTTTTTTTATTTCAAAGAGAATAGAACAAAACAAAACAAAGCAAAACAAAACAGAATAGAGTCAAACATAATATAGCATTGCAGAACAGAACACTGCAAGCAATACAGGTTTTCAAAACATAACAACAGGAGATTAACAATGGTTACCCTAGTGTCTCTTGCTTTCTTCAAAATGGTTATTCATACATTTACAGACAATAAACTCAAACAAAATAAAGTAATATAAAACCAGATAAAACAAAAGAGCATTACAGGCCTTCAAGTCGGACAACAAGAAACCAACAATGGCTACTGTAATGTCCTGTTTTTCAAAAGAGCTGTTCCTATCTTTGCACATATTGCAATCAGATAGTAGGAAAGGGACTTAAACCAATCAAATCAAAGAATAAAAGCACCATTGGACTTCAGAACCTTTTCTCCATATTTATTGGGAATTTTGTATCTTATTGAGTCTTTCAGTTTCTTACACTAAGGAGATGATGGGGTGTTTACACATGTGTGTTTGGTTTATTTCACTTATGAGTATGGTCTCAAGTCACATCCATTTACCTATAAAAGCCTCAATTACACTTGTGATTAAATACATACTTGGAGTGTTGTTCTTCACTTAATGTTATGACTGCCCTCTTTCTGCCTCCCACATATCCACATAGTCTTATAAACACTTTTTGAAATGAAATAGATTAATTCTTTTCCTTATTCCTTTGTATAAGTATAGCTAAAAGCTCTGGAAATCATATCTAAAACAAGTATGAAAAGACTCTGAAAGGAGGAAAAAGAAGGCAGACCAGCTGAGAACATGGGCTTAGGTGATGCCATAGATCTGTAACTAGGAGTCCACACATGTTACAAAAGGAACTGTACACACATTGCACCTTTGCCAAGTTTTTGGTTTTGATCTTGTCATAGAGCTACATAAGGTGTGACAGTGGTGGAAACTGGGAGAAGGTCACATGAGACCTCTCTACTATCTTTCAAATTGGTCACTTAGATAATTACTAATTATAGGTTGCAAGTCTGCAATGATCTCAAAAAATGAATTAAAAAGGATAGAGTGGATAAACAAATCTTGCTAAACAAACGTAATGCTACTCAATAACAGCTTAGATGGAACTGAAGTGCATTGTTTATGTGAAAGTAGGTATACACGAAGGTTGTGAGCTGTGTAACTCCACTTGAATGAACTGTGAGAAGCAAAATCATAGGGAAAGAGCCAGGCCAATGGACTCCTGGAGACGGAAGGGGAATATTGATTAAGTGAGAGAATTTTTGAGGGATACAAATGAGTATCTTGACAGTGGCAGGTACACGGCTGAATGCATGTTTCAAAATGTGTGGGACTCTAAGTGAATTGTAACTTTCCAATTTAATAAAAATGAAAAAAAGTGTCATGATCTCATCACCCATACCCACAATAATTAAATATACTTTTTTGCATATTGCACCATGAAAAACTAGTGTGGTCCTAAATACCTGTAAGCAAATAATATTGTTTCACCAGGGCCACTGTATTATTTCTGTGACTACATTCCTAGACATTGCATTCCTGGAGTTCATGGAGAAAAGTAGAAGGCTTTGAGACACAATTTCACGGTTACTTTCCATAGCACATTTTCTTGTAGTTAGTTTGTAATGTCTCTCTGGGTTTGAAAGTGCTGTGCTTCTTGTGGGCAGTAGGAGTGTGATAGTGACTGTCAGCCAGCTCCATTTGGTTTAGATACCTCTTTCTGATAATCAAAGAGTTGGTATTTACTTCAGCTAGTGTAATTATGGTACACAGTATTAGTGGAGCAGAACAGAACCCATGCTATTTGCAGTTTACTAAGCATTCCATTAAACAGTCACACACATGTATGACAACCTGTAAGTACTATTCATTTATAACTACAGTGTGGTTCTGGTATTACCAAGAATGTGGTCTACCAGAGTATTGGAGACATACATAGATAGGAAAATTCAAATGATCTCTCCATTCTGGTTCTGAGGTGAACCTTTCTTACTCATTGTTATTCACTGTTCTCTGCTTTTCTGTTATTTTAATAAACTTTTCTCATCCCATTCAGTGGCATAAAGCGCTACATTCATATGATCTGTTGATCTGAGTTTGGTTTGATATACTAGGTTAGTTCTCACTCTGTCATAAGTGGGATGCAATCTGTCACAAATTGCTTAAAATCCACATTTTAGGATATAGTGTCTTCATTTACTCTCCTGCTATAGTTACATAGACACCTTTTTCTATTTGCTGCTTTATTTGGGGGAGTAACTGCAGCAAATTACCCTCTAGAAGGTGGAACTTTCTCTAATACTTTCTACAGCAAAATACATTTGCTGCAGTGTCTGTATGCTGAAGCACTTTGTCCCTGCACTGTAGTGATAGGCATGTTCTGCAGCATCCCCTGGCATTTGCTTGAAAGTGAACAATATCTGGGTAAGCGCTACCCTAAAAAATCCCAGATCAATAAGAAACTTTGATTTTCTTTTTACTTCTTTCTCTACCCTAACACATGGACATTTCCCCTCACTTTCTTTCCTGCTTTAATTTTCAGATTACTCTCTGGTTCTAAAACCAACATTTTGCACGCATATAACACTGTCTTCTAACATGAGACAGTTATCGAGAGCAAAATAAAGTGTGAGCTGTGCTCAGGGGTGATCTCTGTTGCTCTGGCCTTGCTTCATTCCTGAGCTGGAATTGAATCAGATCTTTCAAGTTCTTCTCTTTCTTCTTCCCTCTTTCTCTGTCACTGTTTCTTCCTTTCTTTTGGTTTTCTGTATTTATTGAACACCTACTAAGTGCCATTGTAGGGTTTAGGGCACGTCAATGTGCAAAACATAGACCAGTGCTTTCTGATGTTTGCAGTCCTAGTGAGTAGGGGCTCAGCATATACATTATGAGCATTATAAACTAGCAAGTGATATTGCATGTGAGAGGTGAGTAGTATGGAAAGGAAATGTACAAAGGAGGGTAAGAGACATCAAGAGTGTTTGGGGCTGGGCTTACTGAGGGATGCTGCTAGAACTTAGTCTGTGTGAGAAGCATTCTAGGCCTGAAGAGCAGAATCTAAAGTTGGGGCGAGATTGAATGGTGAGCAAAGAGCAGAACGAGGTACAAGAGGCAGCAGCAGCCCAGGTTCAAAACTCTGCAGGCCACTGTTGCTAAATCTCAGTCTGTCTATGTCATAACCAGGAAGCCGCTTTTCTCCAGGAGCTTTATTCAATGTGCTTTATAAGAAAATCATCACTGAACCAGTTAGTATGGGTTCTACTGGCCATACCCTCGTGCATACATATGCCAGAAATGTTCGATCTTGTTTCTAGCAAGTCTTGGGATAATTCTGAAAGTGTTCAATCAGCCCTGTAAATACGAATTAAACATTTACAGTTGTATTAAGTGTTCGAAAGATAAGAACCAAAACAGTCCTTCAAGTAATTGTACATATTTGTGCATCTACAAAATGCATATTCATGAGAGCTATGTAAATATATATTTAGTTGTTTCCTCTCTCGTGTGAAGAGCCATGGCTGAACTACAGATGGCAACTTTCTTACATTTAATTATGAGAATGGCACAGGAAATGATTCTGAAATTGTTCTGAGGGAAGGATCACTGTCTGTTTGGTCCTTACCATGATTTCAGCACTCTTAGGACTCAAGAGACAAGAGTGCTAGATTATTCCTAACCCCATGACAGGCATATGGCAAAGAAATGACAGTGATTTTGGAGACAAGTGCCTTCCTGTACCAGCTATGAAACTATTTCCCACCAAGAATCACAAAAGGGAAGAGGTTCTGGTGAGACATACAAGATCTTTTGCGTCTCTGATATCTTATTCATAGTGTTACCCTTTATTTCCCACTTGAAAGCATATATTAAAATGCCAGCAAGTGAGGATGAAGATACTTTTTGGTTAATGTTTAATTTGTTCTAATTTATTCAAAAATATGTCCAACTTCATATGCTATCTATTGATAGTAACATGACTGGCAACCTCTCATAACTGCTCATGGCAATTCTTGTGGTTCCTTCTGCCATAGCCGAGGACTCTCTGGATAAGAGGAGTATGGGAGAAAATACATTCTATTTTTGTCTTTGTGTGAAGGTGTTATGAGAACAAATTTCAAGATTTTTAAAAGATCTCTGTTTCTCCCATTCCTGATGCTCCGATAGCACATGTCAACTCTTCCAGTCATCAAAGATTCTGTGATGTCCAAACGTGTGCAGGGTATGTGCGCTGTATCCCAGAGACCATTTCTCTTCTGGTAGATTGTACTCTTCCTAGGTTTGTTGAAGAGTTTGACAAGGTGGATATGTAGGTGAGGCTTGAGAACCTGGAACTCTGGAAGCAAGATGTCTCTTGGATTTCCTCTTCTAGGCCATTGTCTCTTGGATTCCCTCTTCTGGTGACTAAAGGATTTTGACACTGAACTAAGTTGGCAATAGAAATGACTTTGGACACAGTAGGCTATGTAGTTACTTAGGGTGAAGTGAACTTTCAGGATCGTCCCATCTCAGCAAAAAGCAAGCCCTCACCATATTGAAAAAAGTCTGTCATGCTGCTCTCCAGATTTATGACTCTTCCCTAACCAGTCCCTTCACTAATTTGCTTCCTTGTCCACTTGTCCCATTACTGCTCCTTGAACCACCCCACGCCCTTTGCTCCCATCAGTCTTTCAACCCTGTATGCTCTGCCCCAATTATTTGCAAGGCTATTTGCTACTTCTTCAGGTCTTTATCTGGAAATGTCCTTTTCCATGGGAGCCTTCCAGGATCCTTTTTCTGAGATTTCAACCACCTTCCTAACATCACATTTCCACTCACTCTGCCTTTTCTTCTAAACACTCATTGCTCCTTAATAGACTATACATTTTACTTATTTATCTTGTTTGTTGTCTAGCTATCCCATCGATACACATTTATAGAGCAGGGATTTTGTCTGTTTTGTTTACTGCTGTATCCTTAACATCTTGAGCAGTGCCAGGTTCATGGTGAGTTCAATAAATACTTACTGGATGCATGAATGCCTGTATACTTCAAAACGAGAAGAGTGATCTTCATGTGATATGAGAGAATGAAGGATTACACGGAGAACAGAGTAATGGGGAAGAGAGAGTGAGAATGAGATGAGACAGAGGCAAAGAAAGAGAGGGAGGGAGAGGGAGAGCCAGAGGAAAGGGGGGAGGCAGAGCAAGAGGGGGACAGAGACAGAAAGGAAAGGAGGGAGGAAAAGGAGTGAGAGAGAGAGAGAACAGATGCTGTTCAAGTTTCTGAAAATGGTCCCATTCCCTTTTATATCTCACACAAACTTGGGTTGTATTTGTGGTCCAAGGTCTATCCTTGAACCCCTCTTCCTCACTCCACCTTTTAGCTAATTTAAGTGGATTTGTCTCTATGCCTACTAAATAATCTCTTTGCAAAAAGAATAGAATCAAAGTAGGAGATGCTAATTGTTTTTTCAGCAGAGGGTACCTCGGAGAATGGAATTCCCACGCAGCAGTTTTGTGGGTTTTCTTTCCTGCTTCCTCTCTCAGATAAGTAGGTCACAGACAACTGGTGTTTCCCACGTGGCAGAGGGGAACATGCAGAGCAGTCCCCGCCTCCTCACTCTTGGCTTTTCATGCCTGCTGGATGCTTCCCAAGGACTGCATCTGCTCGGAGCTCTGTTGGCTTTTCCTCCATCATGGAAGGTGGCGGTGCTGTGGGCTGATGCATGATCTGACTACTGACTTGAAACAAGCTCTGATGAATTAATGCAACCTGGTCAGCCATTTAATTTAAATTTTACCCTTGATTCTTCCTCCAGCAAACAGCTAAGGAGCAGCAGTGGCTTCCTGCGGGGCAGACTGATGCTTTCAGTCCTCTGCGGAACCAGTGTGGCATTCTTCCAAATGATGAATGGCATTCGACCAAGAGCACCAGTGCCCTTCAGCTTCCAAGCATCCAGATAAATAAACATGCAAACATGCATAATGCAATAAATTCAAAGCACAGATGAGGAAACACATCTAGATCTCCAGTGAGTCCTGTGACCAGGAAGAGCATCCTTGAACTTAGTAATGTGGTGAGCCAAGGAGCTACAAGAGGCCACATGAATAAACAGGCCCAGTGACAAGACACATGTCCTCCTCACTGGGTGACTAGCCCTGGCCAACTTCAAAAGCTCCTGAGTAAGAGGAAAACGTCTCTTTAACAGTATTAAGGGACAATTTATTATGTGTATCCTTCGAGGGAAGCACGATGTCAGTGCAGGCCCATTGCATTTGCATTATTTCCAGACAACAGCAGAGCAGAAAGGGACACTGATTTATTTCAGAGCAAGCACAGGTGAATTTAATGTCTGTTGGGACCAAGCCAGGGAGGACTTAACCCATTCCAAGACTTTCTAGTGCTTTATGGAGAGCTGCAGTATTCTGGAACAGTGCTTTAGCTTCTTTGGTTAAATTTAGCTTCTCAGTCGCTTGGTGGGGAAAGCACTTGCAGGGGTGGGGAGAATGGAAGAAATTATGTTTAGGAACAAAAAATCTGATTTTATGCCCAGGCTTAGCTAATTCCTCTCAGGGCTGTAAATAATTTAATCCTTTTAAGATTACATGATCTCTGGTAAAACGGGTCTAATAATACTACCCTGCAGGACCACAGGGAGGATCAACTAAGCAAATATATCAAGGAGTAAATTGCAAATCATATAAATGTTATTGTTTTGGGATGGCATCAACTGGGAATTCTTACAGCACAGATAGAAGTTTTGAGATTCTCTTAAGAAATTATGCCTTGGCTAGTAAGCTAGCAGGAAGCTTTTTTCTTAGAAGAATCACACAGGAGATAATCATGGTTACTTTTTGAAACTTGGCTTAGATTATCATGAAATGTGAAAGGTTACCCTCCAGAGTATCTTGAAGATATTTTTTCCGATTCTTTTATTTGGTAGGTGGGGATATGAGGCTAAGGGAAGCAAGGTACATTATAACCATTTTAGATGACAAGGGAAAACTTAATTGCTCTCTGTCCCTTGTGCGTACTTCAGAATGCTTTGCAAGCATTAAGCACTTGGAAAAGGTTGGTATATGTGACAGAACTTAGCACCATGAAAACATAGTGCCACCGCTGATGGCAGTGGGTTAGAATCTCTTCTTTCCTGATATAGTCCCGCATAGCTCATTTACCTACCAAGCCATCTA
>RJWT010051539.1:0-10701 GCA_004365215.1 Cuniculus paca
TTCTCTTGAATAGTATGTGGAATTCAAAAATCATTTAAGTTTTTCTCACTGTGAAATTTAGAAGAAAATTAACATTTTACTCCTCAGACTTGATGACTCAACTAAGAATCTTGTTAAAATGCAGACTATGATTCAAGAGGACTGGGATTCCATCTTTCCAAAAACTGTGCAGGTGATGCTGATGTGGCTGTGTGGGGAACCACACCTTGAATCAAAAGGCATACACTCTCACTGCTTCAGCGCGCATTCCAAAACCTGCCTCTCTGGCAATCTGCTACGCACTTAGTCAGTGGGGCCATTCACTTAGCTGATCCCAATTCAAATGAGCTAATCTACAGCTCAGACTTAGCCATTCTTGAGGAATCTAATCTTTTCCTGATTTTCCTCTCCCTTCACTCTAGTCCTTTTGTGGTAACGCACTCATCTAGAATTTAAGATTCAGAAATGTCTCCCTTTTCCAAAGTGATGTTATTTAATGATGCTGTACAAATGCATTAGAGAGTGCTTATAACAAAGTTTTGTTAGTTCTTCTTTGCTGACCTGAATAGCTAGTCTTGTTACATGGGTACCTTTAATGAAGTCAGTCTACCATTTCACTGTGTAGACAAATGAGTCATCTAAAGCCATAAGGATCGATCGATCTATCTATCTATCTATCTATCTATCTGTCTATCTTGAGAGATAGAAGGACGCTCAGATAACTTGCCAAACCGTCAGAAGCAAACAGTGAAGTGAAAACTTAGGAGTTCTACACTACTGTTTCTATGACTATACACTATACTTGGTCCATCACTCTTGCTAAAAGTATCAGGTTCAAGTGACTTTTGAGATTGCCTGCATTTTCTAACTACATTCTTAATTCTTATGTCCTCTCTTTGTGAGCTTCCATTTAAAACTAGGAATTTGGGAAAGTACCTATGAATGTCACAATGTCAGGAGTTCTCATCCACGGTGAGTTGTGTCCCAAAATTGTCTGCCAGCTCATTTTTGAAACCCTGTGTATCCTTCAATGGGAAACATGGGGGTAGTTGGAGGTTAAGATCTTGGTATAATTTAGTATCTTTGTGAGTTAAAGAACCTTTGGGAGACACTCTGAGAACCCATTTGTCATTTATAAACCTGTCTAGTATAGAGCACTGAACCTGGAGTAAAATTTCCTGAGCTTGAGTTTTTGCAGATTATGTGACTTCAGGCATGCCATTTAAACTCTGGGCTCCAGCTTTTACAGTTCCCTATAAAATATGGCTACTTTTAAGTGTTGCTGAGGCATATAAGAATTCTTTTGGAACTATAAATTTCTATGTAAATGGAAAATACTTAAGTTCATCATTATTATTAAATAATTGAATTTGAACACACTTCCTTGGCAAAGTGGATCAGAGCATTATGAGGTCAGGAAATAAAATCAACTTTAGAAAAAGACCTACAACTCAAACAGAATGGGAGGGGATTCCTATGTTAAGGAATCTTACAGATGTAGCAATGACTTCCCGAAACAAGATCCTCACTGGCCTTCCTGGCTTAGCCTTTCAAAAATATACTTTGAAACAAGGTCTCGCTAAGTTACTAAATTGCCCAGGCTGGGTTTAAATTGGAAATCCTCCTGCCTCAGCCTCCA
The DNA here is from genome assembly GCA_004365215.1 of Cuniculus paca. Classification (NCBI taxonomy): domain Eukaryota; kingdom Metazoa; phylum Chordata; class Mammalia; order Rodentia; family Cuniculidae; genus Cuniculus; species Cuniculus paca. The sequence continues at coordinate 1,619 of RJWT010051539.1, forward strand.
AGAGTGCTAGGATTACAGGAATGCATCACAACATCTGGTTTTTAACTGTATTTTAAAGCAGCACAATAAAACTCATGACTGGACCTTGTTGGCAGTTCTGTATTTTCCTTTTCAGCTTGTGTCTCCAGCAGGATACAACAGAAGGCCTCTTTTCCTTGTTTCTTTTTATTCCAGGACTTTAAGCATGCTAGAAGAACACTCTCCTTAAATTTTGAGACAGGGTGTTGCTCAACTGCCCAGTTCAGTCTTGAACTTGGAATTCTCCTGCCTCAGACTCCTGAGAAGCTGGGATTACAGGTATGTGCCACTGGGCCCAATTAACAGATGGCCTTTATTTCTCAGGTGGTGTCCAGCAGACTCCAAAAGCAGTAAAAAAGGCCATGTATTCCTAAAGACAGATAGGGAACTGTGAGCTCAGGGAGGTTTCTGAGTGGACACTTTAAGAGAATGTAGAATCTGCTCTGCAGGAATCACACTGCTTTTAGGTTTGGAGGAGCTATGTTAAATGGATGTTTAAATTTGCCACTATCTTTTACTATTTCAATTTAGCTAAATAATTCAATGTGCTAGTGGATTATTCAAGCTACATATTTTTTAATGCTTAAAAAGTAATTTATCAATTTTCCAAGGGGAAAAAAATATAGTTCTCACTGCATTTTCTGAGTTTATTATAAGAAAGGTGAGTGAACACCTCACAGAACGCTGAGATTTTGGTAGGGGAGAAGCTAGGGAAAGGCATGATACCTTGATTTTATTGTAGAGATGGGGGCTACAAAGGTGAGCTGAGTTGTCTGGGGTTGTACTTTAGGCACGGCTGAAACAAGAACCAGGCGTCCTGACAATCAGTTCTAATTGCCTTGTTGCAAATAAAAAAAAATGACATTGTGCCTAAAGTTTTTAGTAAAGGCCATTCAGACTTAAATTTTAAATTACAGAGTTAATTAGGGACATGTCTCTTTTTTTTTTTTTTTTTTTTTTTGTGGGCCGGGACTCACTATATAGTTCAAGCTGGCTCTGAACTCACTATGCAGCCCAGGCTGGCCTCGAACTCACAGCAAATCCTGCCTTAGCTTCCTGAGTGCTGGGATTACAGAGATATGCCACCATGCCCAGGGAGACATCCCTTTATGATCCTAACTCTTCTCTTTGACTTTCATTTTTCTAGTTCTCCTTATCAGCAATGCTTTTACCTTGCTGTCTTAATTTTTACTCTCTAGAGTCTCTACTCAGGATCATTAGTCACAAACCTTTGCATAATTTTTCACCTAGAAAAATCAAGGTGCAAAGTCTTTCAACCAAAGTCATTCAAATCAATGGGATAATTAACAGGTTAATAGCAAAACCCAAGAATATTAGCCATTCTTTAAGATTTAAAAAGAAATCCCCCAGATATGAAAAACAAAAACTTGCAGTTTTCAGATTCCAAAACCAACACCTAAACAGCACTAAGGCACAAAGGACTGTATTGCTCTTCCCAGTGAAGTCTCTTTTCACGGGGATGGCCGCAAACCCTGTGGGAAAATATGACTCAAAGAGGGCTTGGCTGCATGTTACAGGTCACAGAACAGAATGACTGTTCTACCCATCTCGCCAAGTTTACCTGCGTCACATTGCTCAACAAGGCATACTCTAAAGGTGTCAAGATGACTCTTTCAAACCCCACCCAAAGTCTCAGGTCTTGGCAAATCACCACGAAGAGTGTCATCACAAATACTCAGGTAAACAATTCAGGACGGAAAGACAATCCAACACACTCTTCCACTAAAGAGAAGGACCTTTGATTGCTAACTCAGTCACAGTGGGCGCCCATGTCCATGATGAGCAGCAGACTCCACAAAGCCGTGCATTCTGGAACATAATGATGCGCCTTTCAGTCTTGCAGTCTGTGTGGCTGATTGTGAGGGCTGTTAGTAAGCAGTACCAGGAGCCTTGTGCGCCTTTCAAATAAGGCAGACAATAGCCTGCTGGACAGAAGGTTCTTGTTTGTGGGCACAACTTGATTCCAAAGCTCTAATCAGCCTCCCCTAACTACAAAACAGGGCTAAGAGGGTGAACCTCCCTCACAGCCTCCCCCAAATTCCCAGAACATTATATCCACAATGTGAAGAGCAAGTGTCCAATAGTTCAGTCATTGCTTAGTTTTAACACAAGTTTAAAACCATCAGTGTAGGACACTTGTCCTTTTGACTACCCAGAAAACAAACATACAGGGGAAAATCCGCAGAGTGGTTCACTTTGAGCATAGGGCAGAAAGAATTTGTCACAGATGTGAGGCAGGACATGAAGGTGAGGGAAAATCGCATCCTGAGCTTTTATAGATATGCAATGTGGTGTTTTTTAAATGAAAAAGTGACCTACATTACTATTCAAGATAAAAATAACCTAACATCTGCCATAGCGAGAAGCTCTTTCCAGGACTCCACCATTTATTTTGTCTAACATTGATGCTTTCCCCTATCAGATCACCATTATCTCTATGTCCTTCCCGTTAACACTTACCCAAACCTACCACCCCTTACCCCAAGCCTCCAGTACAATTCCTCCCAGGGGTACTGGTATTTAGCAGGCATTTTAAGGAGAAGGAATGACTGTAGCAGTGGGTTTACAGACATTTGCACCATGTTTTGAACAGTAAAGACAACCAACAAAGGGGACCCCTGACAAACTACATACTGATGGAAAACACCCTAAGAGACTCCCTCCATTTTCCAGCACACAAGAGGACTCTCATTCACAATTCATTTACAGAACACTAAGGTCCAAAAAATGAGGAAACACCTCCCTCAGTTGAACTCTTAACTGTTACTGTTACACACCGTGCTAGGGTGTGGGAATGTGGAGATGGGCAAAGCCCATCACCACCTTCTACCAGTTCCTCTTCTCAAATGTTAATGGCTACTAACAGACCACCTGGGGAGCTCTGTAAGGGGGCGACTCAGATTGAGAACGCCTGGAAAGAAGCTTGAAATTCTGCATTTATTAAGATGCTGGGTCAGCACAGTGGGGCCACTGGTCAGTGAGCAGCAAGAACCTAGAAGAGTTAACACCGAGCTAAGACCCAGCCTGAGCTCAAATTACTCAGGGAAAAGTGTCTCAGGCAGAAAGAGCTAGCAAAGTTATAGGCAGAGACACTGATTCCAGCGACATGCTGGATACAGGAAATATTACAACTGCTAATAAGGAGGTATGTTATGTAAAACACTGTTGAATATGAACGCACACAAGAGCTCTACAGAAAAGTTTAAAAGTTGCTGTAATACCTGCCAAAAGGTGGTAAGATTACAAGTGCCATCCTTCATATCCTTCCCCATCTTTATCAGTCTCTTACTCATGAATGAATTCATGCTTATTTATTAAAACGGCAAAAAGAAAAATTAGTTTCTCCCTTGTAGGTTGGTGAGAGAAATTCTGTCCTGAGTTTTTTTTTTTTTTAATAAAATGGCCATGCAGCCATTTTCAGCTTAACATTGTAGAACTGGATAGGATAAAAATCTACTTAATAACTAATCACAGTTATGTAATACTGTGGTTATTCATGATATTTACAAATAAGTTTTTGAAGAAATATTTTATTCTAGTTCTTTGTCTTCTTTTAGAAAATGTGGAATGCCCACAAAAGAATACTACTGAATAAGAATTTAGTAATTAAAAATATTTGTAGTACATTTTTACTAATATTATTCTTGGGAAAGAGCATCGAAGGATTGTACCGAATTCTGACAGGAAAAGAAAAATACACATTAAGTTTTTTGATGCCTAATAAAGAATTAGTAAAAAAAAAAAAATCATTACTTAGTGTCCTGGAGTATTTCACAGTTCCCAGCCATGAAAGAACTTCATTTCTGGGGTAGAGAAGGGAAAGTCTGTGGTTGACTTAGACACACAGCCATGAGCTACAAGCCTGGAAGATACATTTTTTGTTTTTGCAGTGCTGAGCATGGAACTGAGGTCCTTCATGTATGCTAAGCAAATACTTCTACCACTGAGCTACATCCCCAGCCCTGCTCCATGCTTCTATTTCCAGTGCACAGAGGGAATCATTAAGATGAATACACCTGTCTTCCATATTAGGTGTGTCGCAGGAAGCCACATTCCACAATAGTCGACTGCCAGCCTAATGTGAAGCAGATCACGAAACGAGTCTGACCACATCACCTATATCCTAGTCATGAAGACCAACACACACGTTATCTAATTTGATCTTGATGACAATCTCCAGAGACAATCACTGACTCCACTGTCTCTGTCTGCAGATTAGAAAACTCAGTTTATGGGTTGCTGATGAAAGATGTTAAGTAACATCTCCAAAATCCACCTGCGTGCTACAGACCCAGTTTTAACACTTAGCCCACTTGAGGGGCTCTTTCTACAATGCAACACTAACTTTAAAAACAACCAACCAACCGCCAGCAGGCATTAAAGAAGTGAAGGGCTGGAACCCAAAAAGAATGATCTAGGAGCTTAACTGCTTTTAAAATCTGGCATTTCATAAGAGTAGTCTGGAGTTTGCCAGAGGCCCAAACTGTATAGTCTGTCCAGTTTTAGAGTAACCTACTGGTAAAAATACAAGTACATGAATATGTGGCTGTGGCATATAAATATTCCTATGTAAGTTATAATGCACAAAATGAAGACGCACAAAAGAGATTGCCTGATGATCTGAGGACCAGAAAGTGATCCACCTTAAGGTTATTACTCAAGGGCAATCCAAATGCTATTCATAATAGGCTGTCAAGTTAGCTCCTATGAATCTTTTTCAAACTTAAATTTGTCATGCTTACTTAAGGCCCTGGGTTGAATCCTCAACACGGTACCTCCCTAAAAAGGTCTGCCTTATTTCATACATAGGTTCCTCATAAAACAATGTTAAAAATGGTCATTTGACTTTTCCTATGAATACATAGAAGTATAATGCTCATTCCTTGAAGACATTTGAATCATGAAATATTTTTCTTCTTACATTATGGCAAGTTGGACAGATTTAAAATGATCTTTGGAAGACGAGTGTAAAGTGGTCACAGGTACTCTCTCATCTCTTACCAGCTGCTAAGTTTACAGGTTTTATAGAGGCTAATCTAGTTCTTGGATCTCATGTTTATCTATTCCATCCCATAGTTTTCGATTCTTTGACAGAATTAAAGCAAAAGCTAAAATTGCTTCATTTTCCTGATTTTTCTTGTTAAGTTTTCTTTACCCTACTTACTTCAAATAGCAAGGGTCATTCTTGTCAGGGGTTTACAAGAAGTTAGGGCCGAAGCAAGCAAAAGACTCATTAGAGAAGACCCAAGCCTAATAATATAGTAAATCCAAATAGTTCCTAGTCTTAGGAACTAGTTTAGAGGAAACTACTAGTGGTATATGTACGGCATAAATTATACTAAAATGTATTTGGTAAAAATGTGAGGCCTGGCTTATCGGGGAGGAAAGAATCTGACAGACTGGTTTCTTATCAAATCAGCATGGGGTGATTTACTCTCTTCCCTTGATTCCGTAGAGAGTGCTAGTGAGTTAAGTGACTTCAGCAGTTAGTGATTTATGTGCTATTGCTGTGGACAGTCCTAGGATGGGATTAAATTCACATTTTTTTTTGTTTTTAAGAACTGATTTAGGTGGGCTGAGCATGGTGACACACGCTTGTAATCCCAGCACTCAGGAGGCTGAGTCAGGAAGGTAAACTCACGGTCAGACTGGGCTACATATTGAGGCCCCATCTCAAAAGGTAAATAAAATTCAGCTGATGTTAAGTACCTTAAGATTTACAACAATAATGTATGATTTGATTTTTTTCAGGGTCTAAATTACAGGTGCCTTGATTCTGCACCTTATAATTGCTATACTAATGCAAGTGAAAGGGATTTGCAAGCTCCCAGTCTATGGCAGTAGTCAGTCATCAGAAACGAGAAGTTCTAATAACTGAAGGAAGTTTCATGACAGCCAACACAATTTTAAAAATTGAGACAAATTCATATCAACGTAATTATTCTTTTAAATATTCCTCCTAAAATTTTAATGTAATCATTCCAGCAAAAGGTAAGTCATTTGAACTTCTGGATCATAATCTGGTCTACTTTTGAGTTTGAAGATTTTAAACCAAATTGTGCATAGCACAATGTTGATTTTTTTTAATGTTTAATGTATACTTTAGAAAAGTGTCCTTTATAAAAGCAGCAAGTTTCCACATCCTGTTCTACGTGTATAAAGTGATGTTCAATAAAAATTTCTAAATCTGAGTAAGTTTTCAAACTATGCCTCCATATACTAAAGGAAGTATACAAATGCCCCAATGAGTCGGAGAATAGGGAAGTTCCTACTTCTAAACATTTAGGGCAAGTGTTTAGCAAGGATTGTTCTTTTGAGTTTCTAGAACTCTAGAAACAATGACTAGTAGTATCACATCAACACTTGTTTAGATTCAGAAGTTTATACTTCAACAAATCACTAAAACTCATATATTAGAAATATACTGCTTTTGCAAATACATACACAAGAAGAATATGAAGACAAACTGTCTTCTTTCTATCTTTAATGCTTAGTTGACCTATTTAGTAACAAATTTTGCCTACCTTGACTAAAGGGGAAAAAAAGTGAAAATAGACAAAGGTTTTAAATGAGCAAATGCTTATAATAAATTGAAATATGCTGAGTTGGAGTAAATTAGGGGTCTACACTATTTTCTGTAAATAGTGAACAAATATTTTAGGCTTTGTGGATCACACAATTTTGTTGCAATTATTCCACTCAGCCACACTTGCACAAAAGCATCCATAGAATAAAAATGACTGCAGTCCAGCTAAACTTCATTTTGGACCCAAAAATGTGAATTTTATATTATTTTCAAGTTTTCCCAAATATTTTTCTTTGCATATTTTTCAATTATCAAAAAATGTAAAATCCAACCTTACCTAAAACGCCACACAAAAAAGCCCTGAAATAGAGGAACCATGAGTTTTAGCTAAGTAGCAGCTCAACATCAGTACAGTATATGAAGTCTGTCAGCAGTAATTTTTTTTAGGTTTCATGGAATCAAATTTACCAATAATTTAATTCTATAAAGTTCTGACATAACAAACCACAGTTTTGATTACTTCTCAGCTTTTGCAAATGTGAAATAAAAATTTTGTGGAATTAACAGTTTATTCTTAATCTTATCTCAGATTAATTTTGTGTTTGGAGGTGCTAGCCATTGCACCTGGGGCCTCATGTGTGCTAGGCAAGTGATTTACCTCTGAGCTCCATTCTCAGCCCTTTCATGTTTCATATAGTTGCAGGTAAATTACATAAGATTTGGCCACCTGCTTGTTTATGGCTGTAAGAAATGAGCTGCAAGGAAAGCTTCCCATGAGGGAGATATTAATCATGAATCAAAGAACTTCTCCATGAAGATGTTGCAAAGGGCACTGAAACTTCACTGGGCAATAAGACGAACCTGTACGCATTCCTAACAGAGTTTATGCTTCTATAACTTGGGGAAAGATTTGAAAATGAACTTACTACTTTGGTTAACCAGAAAAGAAACTAAAGGTGGCCCAGATTGTTTAAGGTTGTCCCTGTCCAAAGGTTGTTTAAGAACAAACTCAATGGGAACACAACAGATAAGAATAGTTTCTCTTATTCTGAGGGAGGAGATAAGGTGAACTGATCTAGTCTAGCCAAAACCTCTAGGCAAGACTACATCCAATTTACACGATGTAACAAATAGGAAGGAAGGAGTCGATAACCCAGTGTTCTAGCTTTGTTATCACCATTTTGGAGGTTTACTTCACTGCCTGGATTTACCCAATTATGTTTAGTCCTTCATATATTACTAAAAGACTACAAATTTAAGGTAATAATATTGGGTGACTCAAAAACTCCAGCGCTTCTAAAATGAGATCACACCGTTTCTATTCCACCTCTTTTGGTAAATATTACCGAGTTAGATACATACCAAGTCCTGATAAAGTTTCTGACCCCTATGAATTAATTCCACTAGTCCTATTTTCCTAGACTACATTTCTGCCTTTCAGTATCTTACACCTCCCAATCAAAATTTCAAAAGTGCACCGCCAGATCCCTAGCTCCTTTTCTTAGCTACATAAAAGAATAGATGCACTGACATCACTCTGGCCTTTGGAAATTCTTAGTGGCATCTATTTTTGATGGCATCTATCAAAGAATGCATTCAACTTCCACTTGTAAATATGCTGGTGATCGAAGTATATTTAAGGTATTCTTAGGGTACTTCTTTTTGCAATACTGGGGATTGAATCCAGGGCCTTGCTCATCCAAGACAAGCACTCTGCCACTGGACTACACCATTAGCCCCTACTGGTCCTGTTTTAATGACAGTGGGTAGATGACAATAAAAGTGGTGTGTTCTGAAATAACTCATAGCTTAATAAATTCCTTAGCTGAGTATTTTTTTCGTAGTAATGGATACGGGGTAAACTTTTGTTAAGTGAATCTTTGACCTATGAGAGCATGGTTAAATGTTACAGAGATTATTCATATGCTCAAAATACTTAATGTCTTTGTGAAAAAAGCGTAATTCAATTACGCTTTAGTGATAGTTAATCTATCATTTTATAGCATTTAAGAATTGTAAGGAATTTTTGGCTCTACATATCCAGAATGTCTTTTTTTTTTTTTGGAAAATAATAAACTGAATGTGTTTAGGAGGCTTTGTTATCCAATGTTCCCTCCACCTTCTGAAAATCTCCATTCAGTCGAACAAACAGCATTTACAACACAAAGGGTCTTGTGCACTGCGCTCTAGGGCAGTGTACAAACGCCAGTAGGGATCATAGCATTCCAAGCAGGGGACGTAGGTGCTAGAGGACAGGCTCCAGGGAAGTTCCACGGCTGGCAACACTGAGCCCTTGTTACATGCCAGGCACTGCTGTCTCCCTTAAAGACACTGAAGCTGAAGAGACAACCATGGTGATGTCAAGAGTAACAGGAAGAGAGGAAGAGGTATAGAAACTGAAATAGCAACAAAAATAAGAAGAGTAAGTTTAACAAACCATCTGCATTTTTAAAGAACTTAGAGTTATCTTTTGGGAATGAGTTTTTTTTTTTTTAAAGCAACAAACTTTTGGTCAATA
>RJWT010051540.1:0-10687 GCA_004365215.1 Cuniculus paca
TTTTTTTTTTCTCTATCGCCTGTCCTAAAAGGGACTTTCTTGACCAAAGTTCAAAACAATGGTTTCAGGTATGGTGATGACGATGAAATACAATGTTCAAAATAAATGTATAAGATTTAAAGAAAGAATATATAATTATATACATTATATAATTTAGGTATCTTTAAAATTCTATACATTAAGAGACTATTGGAAAGAAAAATCATCCAAATGCTAAAAATTACTAGCTCTAGATGGTAGCAACATGGACAATACCTGCCTTCTTACCTGTTACTTTCAAGTTTTTCTTAAATCTACATTTTTTAATCCAAAAATGGTAGTTCTACGAATTTTATAAATTTTGCAAGAAATACTGATCAGTAAGTGGGTTTTAGATAGTCTACAAAGCACAAAACCTACTAAAAATGAAATCACTTCATTTTGAGCAAATACTTCCCTAAAGTAACTTATTTTATCTTTGGGAAATGGTATTTTTTCTGTTAAAAAGTACAATTCTTCTTACTACCTTCTGAGTACTTCTTTCATCCTCATCTTCAGATGGATCTGACTGATGCTTTGGGCTGTCCATTTGAAGGAATGCTCTAACATCTGGACTAAAAACAAGAATGAACTTTATTATGATATAAAATCGTATCTACAGTTTTTCTCCCTTTTAAAATGAAATGAAAAGTCATATTAGCATGTACAGTAAAAAAGCTATACAAAATACATTACTATTATTTTAAAAGAAATAAGCAAATTAAGTTTTTAAAAAACAGGTAACCAAACAGAAAATAGACAAACACATAATAAACAGTCAGTTCACAGGAGACAAACACAAATAGCAAGTAAATTTGTGAAGATGCTAACTTCACTGGCAACCAGAGAAAGACAAATTGACAATGAGTTACCACTTTATGTCTATTAACTGGCAAAAGTTTTAAATACCAAAAGTTAATAAAGATAGAGGAAAAAAGAAACCCTTGTATGTTGCTGGTGAGACTGCAGAATTAAATAGCTTTTCTGAAAAATAATCTGGCAATTCTTGGAGAAACTTGTGTATGGATTTTTCCTAGACCCTCAAAGTTCCAATTCTACAAACCATCAACAATCATGCACAGTTGTAGTGAAAGGCATGTAACCAGGATACTCGTAGCATTCTACAGCAGTGAACTGGAGATAAAACAGAAATTTACCACCAGGGAAATTACTAAGTCAGGGACAGGGATAAAGCTCAGCAACACAGAGCCTGACTGGCAAGTGTGAGGTTGTGAGTTTGATTCCCAGTACCAAAAAAAAAAAAATTGTAAGTCAACTATGGATAACTGCTTATAGAGAATACCAGTCTGTAGGCAGAAAACAAGGAAGAGTCATGGTACAGTATCCTTTATGTATATATTAAATACAGACACAATAGTCAGCCTAAAGTTTTCAAAGATACAGAGATATCAAGTACCGAAACATTAAAGTAGATATCCACAGTGGCAACAGAAAAATGAGTACAAAGATATAAGATGAAGAGAATAAAAATAGACTAAAATTAAAAAGGGTTGTGTATGTACTAATGTCAATTCTGAGGAATGGCTAAATTGGTATATCTGGAACTTCTACACTGAATTATTCTAAATAATTCAATACAAATAATAGAAATAGAAAAACTGAAAGATGAAAAATTATTTTTTCAAGGAGGAGGGCTGGTGTGCATGTAAAATGGTGCAAGCATTAGAAAAGTTTAGCAGTCTTCAAAAAAGCTAAACATGAAGTTATTGCATAATCTAATAGTTCCACTCCTACGTATATACCCAGGAGAAATAAAAACACATTCACACGAAAACTCATCCTTGAGACAAGAATAATAGAACTATTCAAAATAGCCAAAAAGTAAAAAATCCCAAATGTCTGCTGGCTGATAAATGGGTAAACAAAATATGGCATATTAATACAATGGAGTATTATTCAGTAATAAAATGTATGTTAACAATATGGGTGAATCTCAAAAACATACTTAATGCACAAAAGAAGAAAAAAAATCACATCTTATGTAACTTCATTTTAAACATAAAGTCCAAAACAGGCATGCTTTAGAGATTGATAGTAGATTGTCAGGTATTGGAGGACAAGAGAATTTGGAAGTACCATTTCTTTTTGGTGTGTTGGAAATGCTGGATTAAGCTCGGGTGACAGAATTAGACAGTAATGATGAGAGTACAGCATTGTGAATATACTAAAAAACTATGAACTGTCACTTTCTGACTTTTAACTACATAACTTTCACTACTATAACTAGAACTGTTAATGTTTGTACATAACAGTACAACTGCACTTATGATTTTCAGGACAGACTTTTAAAATTACTTGGCCTGAATTATAAACCATTTTAAGGCTTCAAATACAGTCTGTTAAAACTTATTTCTACGTTTTACCCTGTCTAAATACTGTAATATATATCCAGCTTGCCAATTAATCAATGACACTGAGACTGGTTTTTACAAATACAGTACATATTATTGTTCATATACAAAAACTTGAGTTTTTCACTAATCAAAATAATGTATTAATCTGATTCTTCAAATGTCATAAAAAATTTAGAGATAATTATAACTAAAGTTAGAGGAATGTATGACAAAACGTCAGACTCCATCAATAAAGGGATCTAAGAGCCAGTGGGTTACAACTGCTGTCCCTTAAAAACAGTTTCTAAAACTTGTCAGTTCGAATGTTCATGCTTTGATTATACATGCCTTTGTATACATACTTTGGTTATACATTCTTTGATTAGAATTTGTTCTTGCCTAAAGGATGCCAAGTAATCCTAAAGGATTACCCCAAGTAATCATGCACATAAAACAAACAACAAATATGCTAGATTCCTTTTAGATTCTTTATACTGGGATCCACCAGATCTTGTCCAAAGAGTTATATGATACATATCGAGGCCTTAACTAACTACTCAGTGGGCCTTAAATGACACCACAGCTGTTCTCTCTCTCTCTCCTAAATGAATAAGTAAAATTAACGAGACAGGTCGTCCTCCAAAATCAGATGGTATTAGACATTCTAACAGCACAAAAGGTACTTGTGCAATTATAAAAACTGAATGTTGTATACTCCTAATCCTTCTGCTAATATCTCAATAGCTGTTCAAGACATTAGATGATAAATCAAGGACATGTCAGATTCTAAAATTCTCTGGACCTTACCCTTATCCTCTTTACGGGAAGCCATTACTAGTTTCTCTTGGTAGAAATCTTTGTTAGCTGTATGCATAATTATCCTGTTGATTCTATTATTTGGCACATACATACTTAATTGTTTGGCTTGGTCTCCTCTAGATTTAAAGCTGTACACGTACCCAAGGTGAAAATGTCTGGTGTCTACTGAGGGTCATTAGATAGACCACCTGTGGAGTATCTCTGACTGCCGATCAACAACTACAACTCTCTTCAGCCTGAAGAAGCCAGATCTGTCATTGCCAATTTCTCCCTCACAGCACTTTGGGGTATTTTTTCAGAGGAAGGGAATGTTATAAGCAGCTGAATTAGAAAGAAAAATTATAGGGAGGCAGGTAAAGGGCTAGGCCCTCAAAGGAGTTAGTGCAGAAGACCAGATACCTTGCAACTGTGGAAGAGTACAAACACCTCCACTGATGGCCAAATTGCAAGACAAAAGAGAAAACAAATGCACCAACACCCTAAAGATTAATAAACCTCAGGGATTGATATTCTAAATAGGTATCACCTTGAAGAAGCCAGGAGTCACTAACCCAACCCCCTATAAGCAAAGGCCCTGTTCTGCATTCATGCCCACTTGCTACATGACTGGCTTCCCCATTGGATCCTGATTTAATCAATTTTATCTGAGAAATTACACTTGTAATCTTACTGACCATAGTTCTGTCCCACCTCATGCCCGTTTGCCTTGCGAGTTCCCATTTTTCTCCACTTTGGACCAGCCTCACCTTGTGGTTTTGCTCTATTAAAAGTCCCAAGAAAAGACAGAATTTTTGGCAACCCACTTGGGACCCCTTCTGTCTCTCTCTTGGATAGAAGTTTTCCTTCTTTCAATAAATATATTCTGCTCTTAAGGAAAAACTGATTTCTAGGGAAGCTAGACCAATTTACATTCTCTTAGCAGAATATATGAACATCATGATGACTCTTCTAGCCTTGAATAGCAATAAATGCTAATAATGATATAAGTAACTTTATATTAATGCCTCTGATCAACTTTATCAGTAATTAGTGAAACACAAATTAAAGCAACAATAAGAAGCCAGGTTTGGTGGCATACACCCGTAGTCTCAGCACTAGGAAGGCTTAGGTAGGAGGACTGCTGGTAGTTTAAAACCAGCCTGTGCTACATAGTGAACTCGAAGCTAGCCTGGACTACATAGCAAGACCATGTATCAAAAAATAAACCAAAACAAAAAAAACCAAAAAAACAAAATACCCACCCAAAACAAAACAATAAGAAACCACTACTTATTCTTCCAAACAGCTAAAATCGTAAGACTAACAACACTAAGTGGTTGGTGAAACAATGTAGTTTCATACATTGATAATGGAAGTAAGAATTCTGGCAATCATTTTGGGAAACAATTTGGTAATATTCACTAGGGTTAAACATATACATATCCTACTGCCTAAAAAAGACTCTCCGGGAAATGCTAAATGTAGTTCTAGTATTGTGCTAACCAAGGCTGAAAGAGCCTTCAGGATGTTCATACAGTGCTAGCAGAATATAAATTGGCATAGCTTCCCTAGTAATCAGTTTTAACAGACTGTATTGAAAGGCTTAAAATAATTCAAATCAAGTAATTTTAATTTTAAAAATCTCTCCTGAAAATCATGTATGCAATTCTAGTGATATGCATCAATTTTTTGATGTTCAAATAAAAAGTATGAAAATTAAAGTTAATTCAAATGTCTATCAGCAGTACACTGAATAAACTGTGGTAAAGTCATTGCTGGGACAAAATAACCAGCACCCACGACTTAGAAAGATTATTTTGGTAAATAATTGCAACCATCGAGGATGTCCAATTATCTGGTTTAGAAACCCTGTATGGCTTTCATTGTTTGTTTTGATTGCTTTTACTCTATTCTGTGTGGTTTGATTGTAATATGTCTGAAGCTGTAGGCAACTATTCTGAAGATAACAAACATTATGGTAACCAATGCTGTTTTGCTAGTATCTTGAACTTCGCTATTGCTTACATTGTTCTGCTTTGTTTGTTTTGTTTCTACTGTTTTAGTTTGTTGTATTTTGTTTGATTTTACTTATCCCTGATGGTATGGGCAGGTATACTGCAGATAACAAGAGGCATTATGGTGGCCTTATTGATTTTTTACCCTGTTTAGAAGTCACGTACCATGTTCATTGCTTTGTTTTGATTGACTTTGTTTTATTTTGTTTGGTTGTATTCTTTTCAAAATAAAAAAAAAGAAAGATTATTTTGGCTCATGATTTCAGAGGTTTCAGTCCCTGTTCAGCTGTCTCCATTCAAGAAACATTCTGGCAGAAGAGAATAGCGGAGCAAAGCTGCTCAGTTCATGGCAGCCAGTAGCAGAGTGAGAGTAAGGGAACAGCACTAGAAAGGAATGGGCTAAGAACCAGACACAGTCCCCAAGGTCACACTCCCACAGCTCAGACACAACCAGAAATGTGCTTTACTAGTCTGCTAGGTGTCTCTCGATCTTGTCAAAATGACAATCCCAACATCACAACTCTATATAAAGCTGAAAAATGGCAAACTTGTTAAAATCAGAAGAGTCACCTTTGGAAAGGAAAAACAGAACAGAGGTTGAGTAAAGATGTGCGAGGGGCTTCAGGGATCTATTCTTGGACTGGGGAAGTGGCTGATAACTTGAATGTGTTTACTTTCTTATAACTCATTGAGCTGTGTAGTCATGATGTGGATACTTTTCTATAAGTTATTCAGAAATAAAATTTGAATAAGATGCTCATGGGAGACACTTAATGTTTTTGGAAGACACAAATATCAATCAGCACAATGTTTTAACTACAATATGCACATTTCTTTCAAATTTAATCTACAAAACAATTATGAAAGGAAGAAAGAAAACAAGACAAGTTGATGAAAGGCAAAAGAGGATAAAGAATATTAGGGGAAACGCTCTAGGAAGTTTTACAAACATACATAGTACAATAGCATTTCACATAAATCAGACACACAAGCTTAAATATCAACTGATTTCTCTTATATGCAAAACCCAAAGTAAAAATAAAAAGCAAAATAAAAGCAAGATAATTGGAAACAGGGAGACAGATCTTTCTCAAAGGGAAAGGGATGAAAAGATGGGAGGAATACAGGATGTAAAAAAGAATTAAAATGTGTATGTACCAACTCCACGTAAGTGATGTAAACATGTACTGCAAACATGTACATACACACAAAGAAAGAAGAGGCTCAATGGATGGAAGGGAAGGGAAAGAGAATGAAAAAAAGAATTAAAATGTATCAGGTACATGTACCAACTCCCCACAAGGAGTATAAATATGATGCACTGTACTAATAACAAAATAGCGTTTCACAGAAAGAATAAATTTGTACTAGACTTATTCAATATTCTTATATTTGGTTTTACAATATTAATATTAGATTTGGACTACAACAAAAAGTACTTACTGGTTGTAAAGTTCTGGATACCTAACTAAATTCTGAATGAATTCATTCAGTCCTGCTCTTCTTTGTTTAATAAAATCTGTAAGAGAGGATGTAAATTATTAATATTATTTGTTGGCCAATGTAATTTTCTTCAAAATTTTTATATAAAAATATACAAACAAAAGTTAGCATATTATAATTAAGGAGCTATTTCTCAACTCATGTTCACTGGTATACAATGAAGAATGACTATGTTAATGTAATTTAAATTAATACTTTAATCTATAGATGGATAGAGTAAAAATTTAAATCAAGCAAATATATCACCCCCCAAAAATTCCAAAATAGCTGCCTAGTTTAGTTGAGCACAGTGGTACACACCTACAATACCAGCTACTTGGGAGGTTGGAGGATCACAAGCTTGACTCCAGCCAGGCCAATTTATCAAAAAAACGTGTCTTTAAAAATAAAAATGGCTAGGAATATAGACTGGAGTGCTTATGTAGCATGTGTAAGAGTCCTGGTGTCCATTCCCTAGCACTGAAAAAAACAAAAAGCCTGCCTATTTTAGATTCTAAATAGACTCAATACAAATCTTGGAGGGACACTTCGCTTTGTCTAAACCTCTAACATATCACCAGGCAATGAGTAACATTTAACAAAACAACACTTATGACTGAAAAATCATATTAAAAAAAAACACAAATCAAGAAGAGAATTACTAGAAATCCTTTAAAGTTTAGAAATGATAATTGGTTAACTGAATATTAGTAAAACTCAGGATTAACCCCTGTTGTTAGAAATGCACTTTCCTAAAAGAGAATGATAAGAGTTTTTTCAAAGGGTTTTGCTTGGTAACAGGCTTACTCTACTTAGCAATAAATGCTAAGCATAAGGTCAGGGATTTAGCTCAGCAGTGTAAGTGCCTGCCTGGCAAGCGTGAGGTCACAAGGTCTATCCCCGGTACCAAAAAACAAAGAAACAAACATTTCTTGGAATTAGAAATTCTTATTCAAATATCTTATCCCTGTTATTTACTAATCTTCAAACCTTCCAAAACATAATTCCTTATAAGTAAAATGTGGATGACGATAATATTTATATTTCATAATAGTTATAGGATTATACAAAATGATCCATGTAAATTTATGGAACATCAAGCAGATGATAAAAGAATAATCATTAATTACTATCATTTTTGTTATT
This sequence comes from Cuniculus paca, assembly GCA_004365215.1. NCBI lineage: Eukaryota > Metazoa > Chordata > Mammalia > Rodentia > Cuniculidae > Cuniculus > Cuniculus paca. Next base: position 7,814 of record RJWT010051540.1, read on the forward strand.
ATTCACTGTTATGGGGGTCATAAAGCTATCATTCTAAACCCTAATTCTTAAAAAATATATTCTAAAAATTGAAGACACAGGTAACTTGAGAAAGTGACTGTATAAATACTTAAATACAGCTATATAAATACTTACTAAACTACTTAGTGGGTTTTGATTTAGTGAAATTCAATTGTATTTGTGATGGTTTAGATCTAAAATGCCCCCCAAAAGGCTCATGTTCAGTCAGGGCCTTTAGAAGGTGATTAGATTGTGGGGGTACTATATTCATCAGTGGATTTCACTGAAACTGTGAACCAAAATAAACTGCTTTAAATTGTGGGTGTCAAGGATTTTGTTCCAGAAACAGGAAAGCTAATACAATAAAATTGGTCCTGACGATGCAGTCATTGCTGTGACTGTACCTGACCATGTGGTTTAGAAACTTTCGGCTTTGCGGGAGGAACTTGGAAAGGTTTGGAAAGGTCACCTAGAGAAGTCCCAGAATGTTGTGAGCAGTGCTTGATGTGCAATACTGGTTAGAGCTCAGAAGGCCAGAATGCTTACAGGAATGCAAACAATAAAGTCCTGTTTTAGGGAAACAAGGACTCCACTGGCAGTTGAAAGAAAGGCTCTGCAGAAAATGTGTCAACATTTTGCTCATGGTCTGAGAATTTTTGGAAGACTGAGATTAAGGGTAGTAGACTAATCTGGTGAAGGAAATTTCAAGGCAAACCAACATCCAAGCTGTTGCATAAATACTTTTTTTTTTTAAAGCCATTCTGTATAGTGAGACTTTAGAGCAAACAGCAGAACTTAATGATCTGAAAAGTTTGCAGTTTTGCCAGAAAGGAAAGCCAAATCTGGGGCAAAAGGAAAGCATGGTTGCTGAAAGAGATTAGTCAAGTACTTTATACAGGGATGAGAAGAAAGATGTCTTGAGGGCATCTTAGGAATTAGTAATACTTCACCCATCATAGGCTCAGATGTGCAAAGTATAACCTCTGCTTTGAGAAGAGACAGCCTCAGGCATCCTGCTGAAAAACAGCCACCTAGGGAATTGGTTCCTTGGCATTCATTCTGTGGTTCAGCCATTTAGGTACTCAGAAGCTGCTGCAACCATGGTCCAAGGGGGCCTGGCTATTGCTCAAGCAGATAGCAGACTCTGGCCTCATTTACCTGGTGCTGTTTTTTTCAGACATATAGAATGTAAGTTATAGGCTCACAGAGGCTTCCACCCAGATGTCAATAAAAGGTCTTGGAAGCCAGGCAAAAATGTGTGACAGGATCACAGTCCCTGCCAGGAGTCCATGACAGTGCAGTGTGCAAACTATGAGACAGAAGCTAAAGGTGCAGTGAAGATCCTGGAAATTGGAACCTGGAATATTTCCTGAAGAAAATCACAGACACTGAGCAGAACTATCCTAAGAGAGAAGTCATGTGAGTTGCAACCAGCAAAACCATAGAGGTAGGGCTGCCAAATCTCTTTAAAGTTCTCATCTTACCCACCCTGCCCTGGGTGCTGGACATGCAGCCACACTACTTAATGTTTACCCTGCTGGGTTTCCATCTTGCTTTGGGTCTGATTTTTGTCTATTTCCCTGTTCTTACATTTCAGAATGGGAATGTTTACCTTGTGCCAAACTTTTTTTTTTTTAATTTTTACAGGGGGCTACAACAAAGAGTTTGCTTAGAGTCTAAGGAGACTTTGGACTTGGACTTTTTAGTGATGCTAGAACTGTGAAGACTTTGACAATTCTTAGTGATGGACTATGTGCATTTTGCATAATATGATGGACACAAGTCTTTTGAGGGCCAGGGGCACAATGTTATGGTTTGGATCTAAAATGCCCCCCAGAAGTCCCATGCTCAGATGTGGGGCTTTTAGAAGATGACTGAATCATGAGGGTGCTATGATCCACTGCTGAGTTCATAGGTGAATGCAGGGTTAGGAGGTGGGGGTCTCATCAGGAGAGGCAGATTACTGGGGGTGTGACTTGGTGGGGTATATTCTTGCCCTTGGCACCTCCCTTCGCTCTCTGCTTCCTGGCCTGCCTACCGTGTAATGAATGATTTTTTTCTGCCATGCCATTTCTGCCTTGGAGCCAGCTGACCATGGACTGAATCCACTCAAACTGTGAGCCAAAATTAACCTCTCCTCCTTTAACTTGTCTAGTATTGTGCCCCAGCAAGTGTCTTTATTCACTTTCTCATCACAAGACATAGTACAGTACCTGCCGCCTACAATTTAGAGGAGAGGTTTATTTTGACCCTGTAGAGATTTCAGTTCGAGAGCAAAAGTGCAGGGAAAGCTGCTCACTTCATGGCAGCCAGAAATCAGAAAGAAGGAACAAGCCAGGGACAAAGATACACCCTTTTGGGACATTCCCCCAGTGATTCACCTCTAATCAGGCCAACTGTAGCACCTCCATAATCCAACTGCCTTCTATAAGGCCCACCTCTGAGTATATGAGGCTTTGGGGGGGACATCCAGATATAAAGCATAGCAGACAGGAAAGCTAATACACTACTCAATAGCATTATAATATAGGGTTTACTACCAAAATGATGAATTATTTCCAGTATTGTGGCTTGTTTTCATTTCTTAAAAGTAAGGTATGGCTGTAGTCTAGTCTCTGGGATTCAGGTGCGTATCTTTTTGAACTACGAATTCCTTTAAGACATTCAAGTAGGTATCTTTATTTAATTTTATTTTTTTCTTTTTGGTTCCAGAGATCAAACGCACGACCTTGCACTTGCCAGGCAGGCACTGCCACTGAGCTAAATCCCCAGTCCACAAGTAGGTATCTTATAAAACCCTTCCAAGAACATTTTTCTTGTAAAGTGTGAGGTTTACTTTAAAAACTGTACTTGGAGGCTGGAAATGTAGCTCAA
>RJWT010051541.1:0-10690 GCA_004365215.1 Cuniculus paca
AATTTTAAAGCATTATAATAAACTGAAATCCATTCTTTAGAAAAAAGACCTTAACGACTCATTGATTTATTCCAGAATCATAATTTATTGTTTGAATTTATGAATATGTAAGTCAATGTGGTTGTGTTATAAAAATATAGTTTCCCACTCAAGGAAAATTGATGCAGTAGGGAAGAATTATTAAAGAAAGGAGTTTGGAAACATATACAGATATAAATTTTGATTTGTCATGAAGATTTCTGTGTAACTTTAGATTTGTTTATTTATCTCTTTAGCAGAGTTGACAAATCTTTGAATGCTTTGACTGCATGTGTGACTTTTTCTTTTTTCTTAGAAACAAGTGAAAACTCTACTTTTGATTTAATCTTTCTCTGTTCCATGTGTCCTGCCTTCATACTGCTTCTTGAGCCTTCAGATGCCTACATTTGGGACACATTTTTCATGTTGTCGGATTACATTATTTAATGTAAGTCTTTCATCAAAACATCTTTTATTTCTACTTATAAGATAATTAGATTTAGTGCCCTTAAATGTTTTTATATAATTTCATTAGCCATTCTCTCAAAAGAACAATGAGCTAACTTCGAAGGTCATTCGCAAAGTGGGGAGGGTAGCTCAGCTGCCTACCACCTGCCACACTCCCCTCCAAACTAATGCTTGTTGAGCACTTTCTACACTAGCCCTTGTTTTAAGAGGATTGTGTATTATCTTGCTTAGTTTTCTCAACAACTCTGAGTTGGCATGGCATTTTGAAGGAAATGACTAAACAGCGAGGGATATTGTATTTTTGCATCCAGGTATGGTGATGAAGGGTAGAAATAGTAGCTGCTTGGATCCTTTAAAAAATTAAAGGTACTCATGAAAGATGTAAGCCTCCCTACACCAGTAATCCTGAATGATTAGATGGGGGAAAGGTACAAAATATGCAGTGTATTAAGTATTGTTATTCTTCTCCTACTTTATTATAAAATTGTGGTTTATTTTTCCATAAAATAAAATGATAAAACCAAGACCAAGGGAGATTAGATTACTTACATGTCTAAAGGTACACAGCAGAAGTAAAGAAAGTTGTCGAAAACCAAAATCTTGTTACTAAAAGATGAATGATAAACCTTTACTAACATGAAGTGAATATAGGCATTAAGAATATTACCTATACTGGAGATCTTAAAGTAATTATTTTCAGTTTATCAATGAGTGTGTAATTTCATGTAAGACTGATATATTAATGATAAAACAATAGTAGAATTTGTATTTTACTACTAGATCTACTCTAACTTGGTAAATGATACCTCTGATAACCTGTAATCCTTGCTAAGAACTCACAGCTTTGTAATAACTTCTGACTCATACATCTTCATACGCCCACTCACTCACCTAGGTCTATTCCTTCTATTCCCTAAATATATTTCATATGCATGCCCTTCTTTTGTGAAAATCTGTGTCATCAACTGCACAGATATCACTTTTCCTTAATTCCAACCCCTCTTATCTATCTTTTATACTATCACTAAAAGAAAATGTTTAATGATTTAGCCAGGTAATAGCATTTCTTTGCTCAAATATATCATAGACTGGTTAAGCATTCCATGAATGTGTCCTCATTTACAAATTTGTTTTGCTTCTATTGTTCCCCTTAAATTTTATGTGCTAGCATCTCCACACTATTTTAAATCCAGGGCATTACTGTATTTAATATTTTCCACTGTGTGTTTGTAACTCACGTGAAGGAAAAAAGATGTAGTAATGAATACAACATTGCATTGTTGGAATGTTACAAATGCAAATATAAAGTGTTTAACAAAATTTGAACAGATCATCCTAACTTGTAGAATTAAATTAATTTCCTCCAGAGAAAACTTACTAATTTTCCATGATCTAAACATTAATTGATAGTATTCTTTAACATGAAATTTATGAAAAAATCAGGACTAGCATATAAACTTATCAATTGATGAAAGATTTGTGAACATAGTTCCAGTGTTCATATGCTTGTGCATATTCTTATGATGCTCTTTCTGCCTCTTAAATATGGGTTATATATCTAGGAAGTGCCTAATTGATTATCTTATAATCTTGTAACTATGGTATCATTGTGAAACTTTTATTTCCAGGAGAATCACGTTAATTTCAGTTATTCTTAGAGCACTATCATGTTATACTATTATATTTTGTGTAATATTTATTATGTCACAGAGGAGTGGCATACCTTGAATACTGTTATTATATTGAGTGTTAGAGGAATCTGTTTTAATGGATCTGTACTGCATTACATTTTACATCATTCTACATGTATCTTATCCAATTGTAAATTTCTTCACAGAATAAAACCTGTTTATCTTATTCTTTACAATATTAGAGAAGCATTTTTTTTAAAAAATGGGTATTTGATGCTTAAGGAATCAAAAACAAAATATAACATAGTAATATTTACTCAGATTTTACAGCACTGTGTTATATTTTAGGAGTTTATGGTAAATTTGAAGTACATCTACAAGTTCTTTGACTTTTTCTTCAATGATAGAACTTAATTACTCACAACTTGAATGTTAAGCAAGTATTATATCTAACAGAGAAAAACAGAGGTAATGACCATAACTTCTGAGGAAAAGAAAAAAGAACAGAGTACTATTTTACTCTATTTGTTGGGGGGCTCCCAGGAATCAAATTCACAACCTCATGCGTGCCAGCCAGTCGCTGGGTCACTGAGCCATATCCCCAGTCCTTTACTCTAGCTTTTACCCTTGGATTATCAAGCGAGCTAACATATAAGAAGTATCATCATGGAGCACTTGGACAGTTCCACCTGTCAACAGTCAAGAACTCTTTTCAGCTGTCATGCAAGTAAGCCATCCCAGAAAGCTTCACATGCATGCACCTTGGCTACAAACTTGGCTGCAACTTCACAGATGTTTGGAGAAGGCTCCAGAAATGGACAAAGGTCACATAAATCAAATGGGTTAGATGGGTGACTCCACAGAAAATGGTACAAATTGAAATATATGATCTCATATGTACTTCAAGTTCCAAGTACATTGTAATTATCATGACAATTATTATACACTTGTGTTTAATAAATGACCATATGTACTACTTGCAAGTGATTCTGTTTTTAAAATTATAGACTCTGGCTAAACTAAAGCATCAGTGTATTCATCTTAAAGCATGACTTTGAAAAATGGCAGATTACAAACTGTAAGTAAGCAAATAAATAAATAAATAGGTAATTGACTAACTTGTTTATATTCATATCATTTGAATGTTGTAAGATCTTTACAATATACGTGAATGGCAAGATGCAACATGGTAAAAACTATGATGTTTCTTTTTGAAAAAATAATATGTACAGTACTGTAGTACCCAAGTTCTTGTGAAAAAAATTATCTTCCCATTAAATGTACTCAAAATAAGCCTAGAGAAAAGATAATTAAGGCTCATGCATGTGTATGTCTAGTGAATATCTATTCATTCCATAGCACTGAGAAACATGTTGTTTCTCATCTTTTAAATGATTAAAAATATTCCAAGACAGAATCTTACACAGTTAAATCATACTAGGGAAGTATTTTTATATAAAATCCCCAGATATTTACATTGCTATTATATTTTCATTTTGATTTACCTTTTGTACAAAATAGAAAATTACGCTATATATTCGACTTGGAGAATATTTTTAAAAATTGACTTAATTAGCATTTAGAGATCTAACAAGTTACCTAACAAAAATTTTGTAACAAAGTCCTCCTCTTTTTAGATAAATATATTCGGTTGTCAACGCTAGTTAACTCTATTCATGTCATATGAATTGCTTCTCCATTAGCAATTAATTAGTTGCAGTTTTTATTGCTGAAATTATTTTTTCTATTCTCAGTCTCTTTCACTTCCAAATGAATGTTAGCATTGTTTTCTCTAGTTCTGTGAAGTGTGTTATTGGCATTTTGATTGGGAGTGCATTAAATCTGTATAACAATTTTGGGAATACAGCCATTTTTGCTAGTACTTCCTACCCAAGAGCAAGGAATATCTCTCCCTTTTCTGATACTCAGTTTAATCTCCTTTTTCAGATTACTGTAGTTTTCAATGTGAAGTTCTTTCACTTCCTTTGTTAAATTGATTCCTAAGTATTTCGTTTTTGTGATGCTTTTGTGAAAGGTGTTTCCCTAATTTCTCTCAGTGAGTTTGTTATTTGTGTACAGGAATGCTATTAATGTTTGAGTGCTGACTTTGTATTCAGCTACATGACTGAATTTGGTTAATAAACCTAGAAGTCTTTTGGTGGAGTTTTTGTGATCTTCTACGTATAGCTGCAGTCTTTAATCTAATGCATTTGTGCATTATTTTATTAAATCCCATCCTTTTCTTCCTTCTGTGAGTATTTTATTCATGAAAATATTTAACTCCATAAAGTAATGTTTTTATATTAGCTAAAATATAAATTAACAGAACCTTATATTTTAACCTATTTATATTTTTTCATCTAACTTATTTTCTATATATCTACATACATCTTCTTCTATAATCCATATAAGTTCAGTCATATAGGGATAATTATTCTTGACTCAATTTCAAAAGCACCTGTAGGAAGTAAATTTAATCCTAGAAGAGTTATAAGTTTAAAACTAGAAGAGCATTGGGAAAAGTGTATCTAAGCTAATCTAGTCACAAATAATTTTGCATGGTATATGAGAGACATTTATTAAACACTGGAAATCAAAAACTTAACTAAATTGCTCTCCAATAAATTAAACATACATTTATATGAAATTACAAAGTAGGCTCATTATATTATTCATTCAAATTGAGGTATCACAAATTCTCAAAATATCTGGGTGAGTTGGTATGACATTTCCTAAAATGAGAGATAAATAAAATAAGGTATAATGTGGGCATGTGTTCATCCCCTATCATACAATGAATTATGAGAAACACAACTTGAATCTTTCTGGGGGAATAACAAAAGCTTCACTTGTAATTTCCAGCCTCCACAGGAAAAAAAGAGTCACATTTTAAAGGGTCCGAGAAATCTGATTTCTTCCCACTAATCTTATGTGAGAGGACAGTATACAAGGGTGTCACACAATCACTTTTTCATTTTTGAAAAAAATTACTCTTGATAGCAGTGTGAAGGCGAAACTGATGTGACCTGAGACTAGAGATTGAGAGATATATCACAATTAGGTATGAAATTTGAAGTTTAAAACTATAAGAAATGAAGGAATGAAAACATAAAAAGGGAAAAGAAGAGGGAAAGGGGGAGAGGAAATGGGGAGAGCAAGAGACAAAGCAAGGGCAAAGCAAGAAAAATAAAATATTGCAAGAATTCTCTGGAATGCATGTAGTGTGATCACAAAAATAAGATTGAGGATGTGGCATTGTAGAAATTGAGAGAAAAGAGTTTCAAAAAGCTACAGAAGGAACTTTTAAAGCAATTATTTTTTGGATGACAAGAAATGATTAGCCATTTGATCTGGCAATATTTTAGCCATTATTTTAAGACTGATGGAAGAAGACAGCAATATGGGAGTGAAAGACATGCTACAATATCTTGACGATTAGATGACAGACTGATAAGAAAGTGAGAATTACTCTAAAGTTAAAGTTACAAATTAATATTTGTTATTTCATTATGTACTACATGCTACTCACTTATTTCTACTGTGCCACAAAATCATCATCACTTTTCTTATTATTTTCTACTTTACAAATCATGAAACCTGGCTGTATGGAATTTAAGGAGAATTTTTAATTTATTGAATGGTAGTATCTCACCAATGTCAAATAAATTCCTTCATTAATGTTGAGAATTTTCCTCCCAGTGCAGACAGCTAAATATGAGTTATACCATATTTGAGGTGAAGAAGTTACTGCATAAAAAGAAAACAAAACATTGAATTGTTTAATTCCAATTTTACAAATCACTTGCTAAGTGTGAAAGAAGAAATAAAAGAATATAGATGTGATTCAGAAAACCACCAGGCAGGTCATCCCAGATAAAAAAATCTCACAGGGAAATCCAGAAGCTCAGATGATTTTCAGTTTTTGTGCATTGTCCTTGTATTAAGCATGGTGTTGGTGGCACTGGTGGTACCTGAAGAAAGGAATGGAACCCCTTTTAAGTTTAAGCTTCACTGTGAAAGGGACCAGCAGCTCACCTGTACACTTGCACAACTAAGGCTCTGTGTAGCCTTGCAAAGAAACACAGGCAGATGGACCTCAGAAAGACCGACAGAAAAGCACAGCCCTTCCTTCAGTCTAGAGTATGACAGAACAAATAATCTCAGTGGCCTGAATATAAACACCAGGAAGATGCAGAGTGACTTGTACAGATGTGTCATGAGAGCCTGATTCCAGATACACTTCAATGTGGCATCTCCTCATCAGAGTCAGACAAAGCTGGAGTACCACTGAAAGGTCAATTATGATTGAATAGCACTTACAAAATCCATGTTGGATCTAGAATCAACTGAGGAAGAAAGAGAGGGGAAATCCTATGGAAGTAGTTGATAACTAATGCAAATGATAATACAGACCATATTTGAGCTTTAGATTGAGAAAAAAATGTAACAGAGTTTAGATTAAATTACTGCACTCCAAATAAATAAATGTCAAACCATAGCATTTCAGAAAAAAACCCCTCTTTTTTCACATCTGAGGAGTAACTTTCAAAATCATACTGACTATGTTTTGTTACATTTATTTTTTCTGAGAAGAAAAATCATACTAGATCTCCTACTAGTTAAAATACATTATAAGGAAAGTTGGGATGGGTGAACCAAAGATAGAATAAACATTTTTTAGCTAACTGAAGAAAATGAGAAAAACTGATAATTTATTGCTCAAGGAGTTCATGTAATTCAGGTTTGAGGCTATATTGCTTACAACATAAATCTACACAGTGGGTTATCTTTGGGCAACTTTTTAAATCACACAGTTTGTCACACACATACATATATCGATATCTGTATCGATATTGATATATGTCCTATATTATATCTGTTGAAGAAAACATATAATTTTTGTCTCTGAGGGACTATTTATTGGGAAAGATAGATGTATAAGCAAACAAATGTAGCAAATCTTAATTGAGGAACATAGAATTAAGAAAGAGAGTTTGTAAATTTTTAAAAAAGAAATTTAGAAAAGCTTTCAAGAGAAGAGATAATATTTCAACTGAATTCCTTCCAAATAATAAGAGGGAGCAGGTTAAAAAAAAATTTTTTTTTTGAGACACCAGGGATTGAACTCACAACCTTGCACTTGCCAGGCAGGCACTTAGGCCACTGTACTAAATCCCCGGCCCTCAGGTTAAAATATGTTAGTGTACATAACCTCTAAGATGTAGTACTGTGAACATTTTTTCTTTCATTTTGTTCTACATTGTCATAGCTTCTTATTTTTGGCTTGCACTTTCTTTCAATAATATCTGTGTTAAAGGTAACCCTACATAGACATTTTCACTAATCTTCAAAGACATTTTGATTTTTCCTCTCATCTATACCTGTATTGTTAGTCTAAAAAGTTTTATAAAACTATAAACAGAAAAATTATGTGTACTGTTATGTTATCATCAGCATACATGTTTATTTTTGGCAAATGGGTTTATCTGCATGAAAAAATTAACTTCTATGGAGTGCCTGTTTACTTAGACACTATATAAAAAAGTGTCACCCAGAGAACTTAACATTCATGCATGCAAAACTGTTGTTAGCTATTGATTCCACTTAAGCGTAAAAGTGAATGTTAAGTAACCTCATTTACTAAGTCAGAAATTTGAAACAAGACTTAATTTTGACACTATCTTAACATCAACACTATTTTACAAAATACAATGCCGAATTTAGAGCCGGAGGATATGTTTTCAAACTTGGTGAGATGAAGTAGATGACGTTTCAAAAATAACGCATAAACATTGAACTAGTCACACAATTCAGGCTACTAAAAATTAGCATTCCATGATTTCATTCATCAGAAAGGACTGGCGGCCTCTTTACACATATAATATAAACCTATTCATGCCAGCAGCTTAAGATGCTTCAGTTTGCCAAGTTTCACAGGTGCTGCATGCAGAGAATGCCCCAATAGTCTGCTGTTCCTCCCTTGCAAAAGAAAAATCTCCATTCACGAGAGACCAAAAACTTACAGAGAGGCTATGTCTTAAGATCTTTGAAGCCGATTCAATCTGGAGCATGAGCAGTTGTAGCTCCTCTTAACAACAGGTGCAGAATGATACACTAACTCTCTTATAAATATTCCTGAAAGAATCTTTTCCTTTTAGCATTTTAATGCCATGTCTCTTTAAATAAGGCCTGCTTTGCTGTATCAATTCTTTCAGACTGTATTTAATTTATTTTACTAATGAAAATATCAAATGCCAGTTGATTTGCTGTTCTGTGCAAATTTTGCCACTAAAATATTAATATATTTTATAAATTTGATGGTACTCAGATAATGGAGGAAATTCTATTTTCTTCATTTTTCCTAAATTCTGGTGTCTCTTGGTTATTTTTATAAAATGAGGATAATTTTATGCCTGAGATTTGAATACATGCTCTCTGCAGTGAGACCCCATGTTTGGATATTTTTGTTAGTAGTGCATTGCTAGGAAAATGAATAAGAGGGAATAAATTCTATACTTATTACCATATCTTTCTAACTGAAAAACCTTTTACGATATCATTTTAGGACCAGGGATATAGCTCAGTGGCATAGTGCCTGCCTGGTAAGCGCAAGGTCATGAGTTCGATTCCTGATGCCAAAAAGAAAAAAAAAACAACAAAAAATTTTAATTTTCAATTTCTGTAAAATTGAATAATGATTTCTGATTTTTACATCCCAGAGAGTACATGTAACGATAAAATAAGATATCAGTTTTGAAATACATGAACAAAAGTGTGAAGTAAAATATAAAATGAGACTTTCTCAGAAGAAAACATAAGAGAAACTCAAGGAGGTGATTGGCAAACATTTCTTAGGATTTGAATACGTTACCAACAAAATAGTCACACATTCGACTCCAACCGAATTAAAAAACTCTCTTCTAAAGACTTTTTTAAGTAACTGAAATAGCAAGTCACACTGTAGACCACCAAATTTAAAATTTTTGTGTCTCAGAAAGTACTTACATGGAAATATATAAAAAAAAACCAGTACTGCTAATAATAAAAAAAACCAAACAGCTTAATAAAACTGTACAAAGTGTTCAAGCCAACTGTGATAAAAGAAGGTCAAATAGCACTTGAAGTGATATTTTACATAATTAGCTACAGTAGAAGGAAATTTTCAGTTCCATTCTATTCAGAAATTGGAAAAATGCAAAGGATTTAAATGTGACTGGAACTAAGAACAGAGTTAAAACATTTAGTTGCATTGAGGGGACAATCTTTCAGAAATAATTTTATACTAAGAAAATGTAAATTCTAAATGGAAAATTTTTAAATATGGGACTAAAGTACTTTTAAGACAATTTAATCTAAGTGTCAAAAACCTCACTTTTTGTTTCATGAATGAATTTTATAGCGAAAAAAAGTGACCTTTCCAAACTAAAGGAACCTGAGATTAAAGAGAGTGGAAATATGCCTGAATAATTGTTATTTTTAAAAAGTTTTCTTAAAGGACAGAAGTAACTTTTATTTTTCCTTTTCAAGACTTTAGAATCTTTTCTTGAACCAAAAAAAAAATAGAGGAAAGAGGGTTGTGACTCCTTTTCATACTTTAACTCATTTCACGTTTGCCCATAAAACACTGACAGTTGGATGGTGCTACTCCAGCATTTACACCAAGATAACTTGCTATTTACAGTAACACATTTACCTCTAGCATTTGCTATGAAATAGCTCACTGTCATTATTATTTTTTCCCATCGTTCTTCTATATTTTGAAAACAAAGTATATTTTTCTGTTTATAGTATTCTGTTTTTCCTAATGGTATTTTCCACTTGTAAAATATTGTAATTTTAGGTTGTTGAAAATGTCACATCCTAGAAATCACAACATTCTCACTGATCAGCTTATACATTTCTGTTGCATTACCATTGGAGACAAATTCTATTTAGAAATAAGAACACTGAAATCAAGTCCAAGTTGGTTCAGCTTCACAGTGTTTTTATGTAAAATTATAAGAGGGCTGGCAGGGAGATACACCTATTTTTCCCCCCAAATGGGATTAAAGTAAAACTGACTTGCAAGAAACTTTGTATTTTGGTTCATTTTTCTTTTCCTGTAGTAGTGATGAACTCGGGGCTTAATGCACGCTAGACAATAGCTCCAAAACTGAGCCACACCTCCAGAAAACTTTCAATAACAGAAATCATTCAAATCTATATAAATGTACAAAGGCTCAGATGAAGATAAAAGACAGGGAACATATAAGCTCATTTGGTTCTCTTTCCAAATATTTTTGGCTAATGTGGGATAGTATTTTTGACTAGTAAAGCTAATAGTCCACCTCTAGCACTATAGGGTTACTGACTCCACCAGCCTTCTCTTCTTGTAGTTCAACTCGGTCAAAACAAAAGAGATCACACAATACAGAAAACAGGTGAGAACAGAGGAGGAAAATGCGATGCTGTTGGGTAACTCTTTCACCAATGATTCTATCCTAAACTCAAGACTGCAGTTTAAAATGAGAATATATTTTTGCTTTTTCCCAAGGAATATTGAGGGAACATCCTTAACTGCTCATGCTAAGAAA
>RJWT010051542.1:0-10693 GCA_004365215.1 Cuniculus paca
CCTCAGGGAGAGAACTGTGCGCACATTCCAAATCTCCACAAATCATTAGCCTCTTCCTGCTCCCTCTGCAGGTATGCTACTCCCAACTCCCTGGAAATCATATGGGGTAGAAATGTTAACAACAATCCCAGCTTCCTTTGGGCACCAGTTAGTACTTAATATACTGAACACCCACACAGTCCTCACTGAGCCTGCAGGCTCTATGGCCACAGAAAAAACACTGTCTTTATTCTCAAGGAATTTACAGTCTTAAGAAGAAAGAGAGGATGATACACTCCAAATTACACAAGGTAAACAAATGCTCCACAAAATGCCAATACGTGAAATCTAAATATAGGTGAACAATGTCTCAGTTGGGGGGAAAACCATTAGGGTTGGTCATACTTCTACATCCAACACTAATTACTGGAACCAGCATATTTTCCTTGCTTACTATCATCAGCAAATAAAAACATGTTTCTAAGTGTATGCTGTAATTTCACAAATCTTGCATGTGCAGCAACATGCTGCACAATTCCTTTTCACCTTTTTAATTCCTTTTATATAAATTATGATTATTAATAGTAATAGCTTCCATTAATTGAATGTTTACTTTGTGACTGGTACTCTTAAATGCTTTGTATTTACCATCCCATTTACTTCCCTCTAAGACTCAATGTACTAGCTTTTATTATCTCCATTGTTCAATTGTAGAAATTGAGTGCTAGATTTTCAATATGCTTGCCCAAGGTCATTTAACTCATAAGTGGAAAAAGATAATTTTAAACCAAGATCTGTCAATGAGCAGTGCTTCCCCAAATATGAGCAAATAGACCTGCACCCGATGCACAGCGTACCCCCAACCCCAGCAAGGGCGCACCAACCACCACTTCACACCAGTTTTACATTTCATTTCCCTTTGACATGGGACAGCACAGGTGTGGAATACCCAACAGACCTGATCCTATACAAGGACAATGCCCAAGGGAAAGAAGCTAAGCCTAGAAAGCCAGCAGACTCAGGGAGGAAGGACGAACCTGGCCAGTAAACTCAGGAACATTAGTGTTACCCTTCCAAAGTGATTGAATGAGAGACAATCACAGAAGACCACTGCAGAGAGGAGATGGGCCAGACTTAGATCCCCCGCTAAAAAGTGCAAGCTCAAGTGGGAAAGGATACAGGCTCTGCCCTCTATAGGGAGCAACCAGACCCCACAAATGTCAACATTAAGTCTAACAGTCCACCTGAACCCCTGTCCCATGGCCCACATCCAGCAGAGACCAGAGAGATGATTGCCTTTCTAATCTACCACCAAGAGCAAGGACATCCCTTGACTCAGATGGTGACCACGGTCTGCAAGGAGAGCACCTCAAAAATCCATCCACCCTACAGCTAAGCAGAGAAAACCATGACTGGGTAGAGCCAAAGACAGCACATTTTAGGGGGAAAAAAAACCACTTATTGAAAAACAGGAACTTTTTCTTAACTAAATCTTTTTTTAATCTACTTTTTATTATTTTTGTTTTACTTTCATTGAATTTTTGGGAGAATGAAGTTTTTTCCTTCCTTTTTGACTTTTTCAGTTTTCTTTCTCTCCTTTCTTTCCTTTTTCAACCTTTTTCTTTCTTCTTATTTTTATTTCCTGTATTATGCTATTTTTCTTTTTTTTTCTTTGTTTATTCTTTCCTGCAACAGTAGTCTAATACTATTAGTTTCCTTTTACTCCTCAATAGGATCCCTGCCTCACTTTTCTTTCCTCTTTCTCAAATCTCATTCATTTTTCAAAGTGCTTTTTTCATTGTCCAGTTCCCTAACTCCTTTACCTTTCCTAGTACAACTACTAAGTTTTATGAATCTCTGGACAGCTAGTTAAGTTGATGCTATTGCTATTAAGTACTGTTCAAGCTAAAGTTGTTCCATTTAGTAGATCATAGGTCAATAGCAAGTCAATATTTGGTTTGATTTAGTGTTCATACTGTAATTATAGATGCCTTTTTTGAGTAAATGTGTTATATCATTGATCCTTAGGATTCGTCATTATTCAGTTTGTTTTTGACAGTATCATTGATGCTGATTTTATTACTATAGCCAAGGTGACAAAACTATAGCTATTAATTGGTTTTCTTGGGATGCCAATATCTGGATTTCCTTGGGGATATTAACAGCACTGCAGCCTTCTCCTGTAGAACTAGATACTGAACCAAATGCAATGCAACTTCCCATCCCAAGTAAACAGAGGTGTTTGGATTCTAGGACAAAGGTAAAGGCCAACAGGCACACCCAGAAGACAGCACTGCAAAGTAGACATTAAGTAAAGAAGTATCCATACTTAGAAACAAAACTCTCCACTATAACCAACTCACAGGCCTAAACACACACGTGCACGTGCATGCACGCACACACACACACACACACACACACACACACACCAAAAATAGAAATATGGAGAAACAAGCCAATAAAATGCCTCCAAAAACTTCCAGCTCACCCAAAGTTGATCTCTGGGACATCAAAAGAAAGGGGAGAAAAGTCACATGACCAAATTCTTCAAAATGATATCATGGAAAATAACAAAACAGATCAATAAGACAGTTGTCAAGCTTACAGAAGATATAAGTGCACAGATAACAGGCCAAATAAACAAGATGATCAGTGAGTCTATGGAAGACACTAATAAAAAGTCAGCAGAGCTAAATAAAACAATGCAAAGTATGAATGACTAACATAGAATTAGAGTACATGAAAAGTCCACAAATAGAAATTCAGGAGTTTAAAAATTTTTTTGAAAACATGGATAACAGAATTGACCAATGTGAGGACAGAGCATCAGAACTAGAAGACAGAACTGTAGTCAGTGACCAGTTA
This sequence comes from Cuniculus paca, assembly GCA_004365215.1. Classification (NCBI taxonomy): domain Eukaryota; kingdom Metazoa; phylum Chordata; class Mammalia; order Rodentia; family Cuniculidae; genus Cuniculus; species Cuniculus paca. The sequence goes on from RJWT010051542.1 coordinate 2,845, forward strand.
ATGAGAAGTACCTTAAAAACAACAATAGAGCCAGGCATACTGGCTCACGCCTGTACCAGCACTCAGGAGCTGAAGCAAAAGGATCGTTGCAGGTTTGAGACCAGCCTGGGCTACAAAGTGAGCTCTAGGCCAGACTGAATGACATAGTAAGATCCTGTCTCAAGAAGACAAAAATTAAAAAAAAAAAATAAAGTATATAAACAGCTCCTAGATGATGCAAAGTATTATAATCTAAGATTAACTGAAGTTAGTGAAAAATCAGAAGACACCACAAATGAGATTTTAAAAATCTGTTTCATGAAATAATAGCAAAAAACTTTCCAAAAAAGGGAAAAGAATTTAACATATAGATGAGTAATTCATATAGAACCCCAAATAATCAAGATCCTCTGGATGTGCCCACGATATATTATAGTATAAATCCCAAAAGTCCAACATAAGAACAGTAAGAGAAAAGCATTGAGTCATTTATAATGTGTAAACCCATTAGAATTACAGCAGACTTCAATACAAATCTTAAAGGTCAATAAAGCTTGGAATGAAGTGTTTTAAACCCTAAAAGAAAATAATTTTCAATGCAGGCTGATACAGCATAAAAAACCATCTTTCAGAATTCATAGAGAAATAAACTATGTTCTGGAGAAAGAACACCTCAAGAAATTCAAGACTGCCAGACCAGTACACCAAACCATTCTCAAGGATACCCTAGAGACATGAAGTTAATAATGACAAAAGGTCTTATTAGAGTGAATACGCCCAGTAAGGTGAACAGTTAAGTAAAAGGGAAAAGTAGGGATAGGAAAATAAAGTAATACCAGGCGCAAGTCAATATGCATCAGCAATAACTCTTAGTGTGAATGGTCTCAGTTAAGTAACCAAAAGACACAGACTGGCAGAAGAGACCAAGAAACAAAATCCAGTGGTATGCTTTACACAAGAAATACATTTAACCCAAAAAGAAACTATATATTAAAAACCCAAAATTTGAAAAACATATTGTATACAACAGAAGCCTGCAAAAAAAAAAAAGAGAGAAAGAGAGAAAGAAAGAAAGAAAGAAAGAAAGAAAGAAAGAAAGAAAGAAAGAAGAAAAGAAAATACAGGTGTAGCTGTCCAACATTCAAAGTGGACTCCAAGCCAAAATTGATCAAAGGAGGTTTGCAACACTCTACTATTACACATAGATAGATCAACTAGACAAAAAAAATCAACAAAGAAATATCAGAGTTGAATAAAACCTTCAAACAAATTGACTTTGTAGATGTCTACAGAGTGTTCTACCTAACAGAATATGCACTCTTCCCACCAGCACATAGAACTTTCTCAAAATACACAATGGATTACCAAAGAAATCAAGGAAAAAATAAGACCGTTTCTAGAGCTAAATGATAATGCCAATACAACATCCCCGAACTTATGGAATGTAATAAATACAGTTCTATGTAGGAAGTTTATAACTGTGAATGCCCACATCACAAAAACAGAGCAAGCCCAAATAAATAACCTAATGCTGTACCTCAAGTTCTTAAAAAACAAGAACAATCCAAACCCAATGCTTGTACAAGAAAGGAAGTTATAAAGATCAAGTATAAACCAAAGAAATTGAAGTTATAAAAACAGCACAAAGGTTCAATGAATCAGAGTTGATTCTTTGAAACAATAAACAAAATAGATGCCCTTTATGCAATCTAACCACAAAAAGAAAAGAAAAAACTCAAATCAGTGCAATTAGAAGTGAAAGTGTGAAATCATAATTGTTACTGCCAGAATCAAAAAGATTATTAACAACTATTCTGCAAAGCTATATGCCAATAAATTGGAAAATTCAGAAGAAATGGATAGAGTCTGAGATACATATAAATTACCAAAACTGAACCAAGAATATTTTAAAACCCAGTGTAATCAAATAACAGAGAGTGAAATTGAAGCAGTAACCAAAAACCAAAGAAGCCCAGGTCTAGAAGGATTCACTGCTGAATTCTATAAAAGCTTCAGGGAAGAGCTAACACTGATACCCCTCAAGCTCCTTAATGAAATTGAAAGGGAAGGAATGCTCTCAAAGTTGTTCCTGGAAGCTAACATTACTTAGATTCCAAGTCCAGACAAGAATACAAACAAACAAACAAACAAACAGCTATAGACCAATCTCTTTAATGAATATGGGTGCAAAATCTTCAATGAGATACCATCAAACAAAATGCAACAAATCATCAAAAAGATCATGCATCATAACCAAGCAGGCTTTATCCCAGGGATGCAAGACGGCTCAACAGAAGCAAGAACGAAAATCACATGATCATCTCAATAGACACAAAAATATTCTTGGACAAAATTTAAATCCTATCATGATGAAGATAAACACTGAAGAAAGTAGATCTCGAGAGACTTTATCTCAATCTGATAAAAGCCATTTATGACAAGCCAACATCATATTAAATGGGAAAAAACTAAAAGTTTTCCCTCTAAAATCAGGAACAAAACAAAGATGTCTACTATCACTATTCCTGTTCAACATAGTACTAAGAACGTTAACAAGAGCAATTAGGCAAAAAAAAAAAAAAAAAAGGAAATAAAAGGGATATGTATAAGAAAGGAAGAAGTTAAATTGTCATTATTTGCAGATGACATGATAGGCCACATAGAAGGAAAACAAATCCACCAAAAGACTCTTGTAATTAATAACCAAATTCAGTAAAGTAGCAGGACACACTATCAGCACAAAAAATCAACAGCATTTCTGTACACTAATAATGATCCCACTTAGAACTAAATTAGGAAAAAATACCATTAACAATAGCATTAACAAAAAAGAATTAACCTAAGGAAGTGAAAGACTTCTATGACAAAAACTATAGCACTCTGAAGAAAGAAATCAAAGAGCACCTCAGAAAATGCACATATGTCCCCTGTTCTTGGGTAAGCAGAACAAATTTAGTCAAAATGGCCACATTTCCAAAATTGATATACAGATTTAATACTATCCCAATCTGATCCCAATCAAAATACCAGCCGCATTTTTTATAGAACTGGAGAAAACAATCCTAAATTCATATGGAACCAGAAGAAACCCAGCATAATGAAAGCAATCCTGAATAACAGGAACAAATCAGGAAACATTACAGTCCCAGACTTGGAGTTGCATTACAAAGCTACAGTAACAAAAACAGCATGGTATTGGCTCAAAAACAGCCATGAAGATCAATGAAACAAAAGAGAAGATTCAGGAATAACTCCAAGCACATTCAACTATTCAATCTTTGACAAAAGGGCCAAAAACATACACTAGAAGAACATACACTTTAACACTTTGCTGCTGCCTCGAACCACCAACAGTACATGCATGACTGTCTCATCAGGCATCTTATACCACTGATGGTACAAACAGATATAATCACTTTTATTGGTCTTTTTATGAATAAAATTCATAAAAAGCCACCCAATGAAACAGTTGTGCATGTACCACTGGTAGTTCAAGCCACCCAGCCATGAGGCATAAATTATGACCCCATCATGAATATGTTACTAAATGATATTGGGGAGAGTGGCTATCCACATACAGAAGATCGAATCTAGATGCATATTTCTCACATGTTCTAAACAAAAATCAAAATGTATCAAAGGACTAACTGCTCAAACCGAAACATTTAACCTGCTTGAAGATAAAATAGGAAAAACTCTTGAATTCATAGGGGTAGGCAAAGACTTTCTGAATGAAATCCCAGTTACACACAAAATAGTACCAAGAATCAAAAATGAGATCATATCAAATTAAAAAGCTTCTGCACAGCAAAAGAAATAACAGTGGAATAAAGACAACCTGCAGAATGGGAACAAAATTTTTCAACTCTTCCTCAGACATAAAACTAGTATCTAAAATATATAAAAAATTCAAAAAACTTAGACCCCCAAAATAAAAGACCCAATCAAAAAGCAGGCAACTAAAATGAATAGACCGTTCACAGAATTGGTACAAATGGCCATAAATACATGAAGAAATGTTTAACATCCCTGGCCATTACAGAAATTCAAATGAAAACAATGCTTACATTCTATCTCACCCCACAAAGAATGACCATCATCAAAAGAATCAAATAATAACAAATGCTGGTGAGACTGCAAGGAAAAAGGAAACTTTATTATTGATAGTAATATAATCAAATACAACCACTATGATAATCAGTATGGAGTTTCCTCAAAAACCTAAAACTAGAAATTCCATTTGACCCAGCTATTCCCCTTATAAGTATTTTCCTGAAAAGATCAAAGATGTTATATTGCAGGGATATTTGCACACCCATGTTTACAGTGGCATAATTCATAAGAGCTAAATTTTGAAATCAGCCTATACATCCATCAGCAGATGAATAGTAAAGAAAATGTAGTATTTGTGCACAATGGAGTACTACTCTGCCATAAAGATAACTTAAGTCATTTGTAGGAAAATAGATGCACCTTAAGACCATAATGTTAAGTGAAGTAAATCAGACACACAAGTTTAAATATCACATAAGAAATCCAAGTTATAAACAAAGAGCAAAATGAAAGATAGATAATAGGAAGTGGGGAGATGTATATTTTTCAAAAAGGAAGGAAATCAACAGATGAAGGGGAAAGGGAAGGGAAAGGGGATGAAAAAATGAATAAAGATGTGTTACATACTTGTACCATCTGCACACAAAGAATGTAAACACTGTACTGCAAACACATACCAAAAAAAAAGCTTTCTCACAGGAAAAAGAATAAACCAAGATCTAAGTCCAAGTGCTCATATTTTTCTATTTTAACTTTATGGTACTCTTGTGAAGTAGGGAAGATTTTATCAACTCCAGTTTAAAGATAAGTATCACCCAAAAGTTCAATGACTTAAGAGTTGTGGCATGAGCCCTATAATTCCACTCTTCTTTCAACCCAATCTGTCATCTTCGTATCGTTCCACAGCTACTTGCATCCAAAGGGAAAGCCAAGATGTTATAATTAGCCTTGAGACTAAAGTATGAAAGGAGTGCAAGCCCTGCATTTTTTAAAATGTGCTTGGTAGTCTCACATCCAAGTGTTAAAAATTCAACCCTTAACTCAGTAGGGAATGTAGCTGGTTTAGAATCTTCAAAGCCAAGCTAGAAATGCCCTACATTTGTGAGAACTTCTGTCCTGGACTCTTCTCAAAGTCACATGATGCCAGAGGTTGTTGAGGTCTGAGTGGACTCTCATGAGTACTTAACCATTTTAAAATAGCACTCACATCTGGACCCCTGATGACTCAGAGCACCCCACACTCCACTGGAATTCCTCTCCACACATCCTGCCACTCATGCTTCTTCTCCATGGAGATTCACCTTTTCTGAAACTATACCATATCTGTTAGTCACCATAGTGATCTGGGCAAAATATGAATCTAGGCCACGGTCCTCCTTACCTAGAATCCCCATGAAAACTCCAGGCTCTGTTGCATCTTATCAAGGAGTCACATATGATCATCAATAATGTCACAGACCATGTTCTTCAGTTAAAAATACTAACATCACACTGTGGACACACATGAGACTATGGAACAAAAAGGTCCATAGTATGGCTACTGATACATTGTAAATAGTCAATAAATATTATCTAACAATTTATTATTATTTTATATCATCATCATTACTCTTGGTGAAGAGTTTAAGTGTATTATATTTAATTGAGGAGACTATGACTAAGTAGCACATATAATTGGATATTTTAAAGCCCAAACTGGGTCATTTCTTAGCCTAACATAGTTTGGATCTGGCACATCCCCCAAAGGTCCATCCATGTGTTAGAGGCTTGGTTTCCAGCATATGGCATTATTGGGAGGTCATAAAACTCTTAGGAGATAGGTCTGAACAGTAGGAAATTCAGTTATTGAATGTGTGTCCTTGAAATGGGTATTGAAACCCCAGCCTCTTCTCTTTTCTTCCATGTAACCATGGGCCAGGGGCAGCTTGGTTCTACCATACACTCCCCACCACGATGTTCTGCCACAAACCAATGGGCCCTATAAACCATGGATGATACTTCTGAAACCATGAGTCAAAATAAATCTTTCCTCTAAGTTGATCATCCCCAGGTATTTCCACCCAGCAAAGAAAACTGATTAACACATAGTCAGTTTAGATCATATTTCTGTCCATAATGTCTAAACAAGTTAGGAAAAGAAGCCAAAGGTGGGAACTACCTATCTTTATATAACAGAGGAAGGAAAGACTTACATGAGGCAATGGTAATTTTTAGACCCTCACTCCTTTATGTACAGTATTCCTACACATTTAATTTCTGTTTCAAATTAAAAGCAATAAATTTGTAAAGCAACAAATTGAAGGCAATGAGATTCAGAAGTTCTGGAGGCTGAAAGTCTGATATTTGCTTCACTGTACCAAAACCAAGATGTCAGCCTTCTTTTGGAGGCACAGGAGAGGATCCTTCCTTGCCTTCTCCAATTCCTGGTGGCTGCCAGCATTCCTTGACTTGTGGCTTCATTGCTCCAGTCTCTGTGCCTGTTCTCTGTGTCAAATTTTCCTCTGCCTCTCTCTTGCCAGTATGCATGTGATTGTATTTAGGACCCACCCTGTTGACCCAGGATAAAATCCATCTCAAGATCTTTGACTTAATCACATCTCCAAAATTCTTTTTTTTTTCCTTTTTCTTTTTTGGCATAAAAGGAAACTTTCATAGATTCCAGAGATTAGGAAGTGAATATCTTGGTGGGGGTGAGGGACAACACTTTCATTCTACCACAACCACTTTTCTGCTAAATTATTTATGCAGTTCTGTTTTTCACACTTTTACCAGTCCTAATGGGCAGTCTTGAAGAAGATGCTGACTAGACCAGTCTCTTTGACCTTGAAGAGGTTTGTCCCAAAACTCCACAAAACAGAACAACCTAGGCTCAATCTATTTCAAGTTAATGAATGTTAACTGAGCAAATGCCTGTATTCCAGGGACCTTGAAGATCCCCAAGATGAGTAAGGCCCATTCTCAGCCCCTGGTAATGAAGTAGGTAGGACTAGAAGAAGCAATTGCTCCATTTTCTTTCATGAACAATAGCAGAGTATACAAGAGGTAACAGCAGTGAAGAGCTGGAAGGCACATGGGGACATAAGCCTGGATCCCAAAAGGATCTTTAACAGAAGTTCTGGAATATATTCACATCTACACCCAGAAAATAGTTGAGAACTGTTTAAAGGTCTCTGGACACTTTTAATATTGTGTTGATGCTGACATTTTTGAAGAATACTAATCCAGCTTTTAAAAATAGAGTATTACTCATTGGGGATTTTTCCCCTGATGTTTTCTCATGCTTAAAACAGATTTGTGTTATTTAGTCACTGCCTGGATACTACAGAAGTGATGCTGTATTCTTCTCAGAGTTTCATACCTGGAGACACACAGTGACCCTCTGCCTGTCATTGATGAAAGCAATTTTAATTACCTGGTCAAAACATTGTGTGATTTCTCCACTGTGCAAGGTATTATCTGAATTCTCTGTGGTCACTTTTTCCCTTGCAATGAATAAGCAATCTGTGGAGAAGACACTTTAAGGCCATACAAGTAGCCTGTTTCTTATTAACATTTTCCCCTGTATTTAGCTGCCATGAATGATTCTATCCAAACCCCTCTTTATTATAATTTTACAAAATCATTTTCCAAACTAGGCTCACCCTCCACATTTGCACAGTCAGAAAGATCCTTTGCTTCTTATTTGTTTATTTAGCTGCCTATCTATATGTTATCAGTATGAATTCATGGATTTTTCTTTCCAACATTTTTATAACTCAATACTTCATTTAATTATTTTGATGCTTAAATTGTACCCAGTTAGACCAGTGAGAATCCC
>RJWT010051543.1:0-10733 GCA_004365215.1 Cuniculus paca
TCAAAATACCATTAACACACCTTACAAATCTAGAAAAAACATTCCTAAAATTCATTTGGAAACAGAAGAGACCTAGAATAGCAAAGGCAATCCTGGGCAACAAAAGTAAGGCAGGAGGTATCTCAATCCCTGATTTGAAGCTATACTGCAAAGCAACAGTGATAAAATCAGCATGGTACTGGCAAAAAAACAGACCTGGGGATCAATGGAACAGATTAGAAGATGCAAATACAACTATAACGACAGTCAGCCACCTTATATTTGACAAAGGGGCTAAATATGTTCACTGGAGGAAAGATAGGCTCCTTAATAAATGGTACTGGAAAAATTGACTTTCCACATGCCAAAGACTGAAACTAGACCCATGTCTATCACCATGCACTAGATTAAAGTCCAAATGGATCAAATATCTAAATATTAAAATAGAAACACTAAATCTTCTGGAAGACAAGATGGTAGAAATCTTGAAGACATAGGGGTAGGCAAAGAGTTCATGAACAAAATGCAAACTGCATGGGAAGTACTTCAAAGAATCAACAACTGGGATCTCATCTTATTAAAGAGTTTTTGCACTTCAAAAGAAATCACCAACAGAGTGAGAAGAGAATCCACAGAAGGGGAAATAATTTTAGCCAGCTGTCCCTCAGACAAAGGACTTCTACCTAGAACATATAAAGAATTGAAAAACATCAGATCCTTCAAATTCAAATACGCAATCCAAAAATGGGCATCTGAGATGGACATGCACTTCTGAGATGAAGAAATACAAATGGCAAATAAATACATGAAGAAATGTTCAACAGCACTGGTCATTCAAGAAATGCAAACTAAAACACATTGAGGTCTCTGGACAGCATGGCACATTGAGTGTCTTTCATTAACCTGCCCAACAAACAGGAGTTTGTATGTCCTTGGATATATTTGTTTATAAATGCTATTACTAAATACTATCATTATACAAAAAAAATTGAGATTCCATCTCACTCCAGAAAGAATGGGTGCCATCAAGAAATCAATTGATAACAAATGTTGGCGGGGCTGTGGGGGAAAAGGAACATTTCTCCATTGTTGGTAGGAGTGTAGACTGGTATGACCACTATGGAAATCAGTATGGAGATTCCTCAAAAGCCTAGGTTTGGAGGTCCCATTCAACCCAGCCATTACCCTTCTGGGTATCTTCCCAAACAAATTAAAATCATCACACCACAGCAATATATGTGCACCCATGTTTATAGCAGCACAATTTGTAATAGCTAAATCTTGGAAACAACCCAAATGCCCATCAATTGAGGAATGGATAAAAAAGATGTAGTACTTTTATACAAGGAATATTATGCAGATAAAAAAGATAATCTTGAGGTTTTTATAGGTAAATGGAGGCAACTTGAAACTACACTCATAACTGAAAAAAATCAGACTCACATTTGTAAATATCATATTGTTTCCCTAGCATAAAAAATAATCATAAGAATCTGAAGGAGCAATAAGATCCAAAATTGCAATAGATATTGTAATAATAAAAAGTAAAGAAAAGGCTCAAAAGGAAAGAACAACTGGGATAGTGGAAAGCAGAAATGGAAGAAAGGGAAAGATTACAAGCATGTAGGCTTACTCATATAACTGTATGTATGTATATATGTGCAAGATAACTTCACTAATCTCTGTTCATCATGAAGAAAAATTTGTGCTTTCATTGTTTGATTGTTTGATCATTGTTTATGCTTAGATCTTGTAACCTGAAGAACTATTTCTAAGATAACAATATGGAATATATTAACTAGTGTTTATTTCTTGTTTTTTTTTTAATTCTGTATTATTTGTATCCTTTTTTCTGTTTTGCTTTCTAAAAAAAAAGTGATAGGGGAGGAAACACCTAGGAGGAGAAGGTGGTAACCAATGTTAATTTATTATTATCTTGCCTTAAACTATTGTAATGTTTTCACAATTTTGTTAGGTTTGGTTCTGTTCTGTCTTGTTTTGTTAGATTTTACTGTGTCTGATGGTATGGGCAGCTATTTTGAACATAATAAGACATATTAGGTAGTCATGACCGATTTCCTATTATCTTGTTTTGAAGTCCTACAATGCTTTCATTCTTTTGTTTAATCATTTTTATTGTTTTGTTTTATTTTATTATGTGTGATGGCATGAACAAGTATTTTGAAGAAAAAGAAACATTATAGTAACCATTGTTCATTTCCTGTTATCTGGTTTTGAAGTCCTGTAATGCTTTAATTCCTTTGTTTTGATTGGTTTTAGTCTGTTTTCTATTATTTGATTTTATTTGTGCATGGGGGTATGGACAGCTATTTTGAAGAGAACAAAAAATATTATGGTAATCATTGTGGATTTCCTATTGGCTTGTTTTGAAATCCCATAATACTCTCATTCTTTTGTTTTGATTGGTTTTATACTATTGTGTTTTGTTTGATTGTATTGTGTGCAGAGGTATGGACAACTATTTCAGAGAAAACAAGAGACATTATGGTAGCCACTGGTGATTTCCTATTGTCTTGTTGTGAAGTCCTATGTTGCTTGCATTGTTCTGTTCTGGTTTGCTTTGTTCTGTTTTTATTTGTTTCACTGTCTTTAAAATAAAAAAAAATAAAATCAGCATTGTACTGGCAAACAAAACAACCATAAAACAGACCTGAGAACCAGTGAAACAGATTAGAGGATGCAGACACAACTACAAGCACACTCAGCCACATTATTTTTGACAAAGAAGCAAAATGTGTTCACTGAAAGAAAGATACACTCTTCTGTAAATAATGTTGGAAAGACTGGCTCTTTACATGTCAAAGACTAAAACTAGACCCATGTCCATCATCAAGCACTAACCTAAAATCAAAATGGATCAAAGTTCTGAATATTAAAAAAGAAACAATAGGGAGCTGCACACGTGTGTCCTGACAGGAAGTAACATCAACGGGGAGCGTGGAAGCCGGGCTCCTTGGAGAAGGCGTTTATCCGCCAGTATGTCGCACTTGCAGATGAAACTCCTGTGCAAGAAGATTGAGAAGTGGGACCTCAAATTGTGGCAGTGGAATCTAATGCTACAGGGAGCCTCAAATGTGAGCCTATCAGAAACTTGAAATGGCATTGTACCAGAGGAAACAAGAGTTAAAAAAAAAGTTAAAAATCCCTAAAACATCCTATAGATGTGGGCTTGTTCAAAGCTGAAAATGGAGATGCATCTGAAGAAACAGGGAAAGTTGGGAAAGTTAAGAAATCCTTAAAACTTTCTGTTATTTCCAGCTTGTCAAAAGCTCAAAATGGAGATGAGGCTGAAGAAACAGGGAACGTTAGAAAAGTCAAAAAATTTCTAAAACATTCCGTGAATGTGGACTTGATAGAAGCTCAAAATGGGAATGAACTTGAAGAAACAGGGAATGTTAGGAAAATTAAAAAATTTCAAAAACATTCTGTGAATGTGAGCTTGTCAGAAGCTGAAAATGGAGATGAACCTGAAGAAACAGTGGAAAATGTCAAAGTTCAAAAGTCTCCCCAGAAATCTACCACATTAACCAATGGAGAAGCGGCAACACGGTCTCCTTTCCCAGAATCAAAAAAGAAAAAGAAGAAAAAGAGAAAAATGGTGAATGATGCTGGGCCTGATAAAAAAAAAGAAAAACTGAAGAAAGCACCAAGACTCCTGGATAAACAAAAGATGACGTGGGGAAGTCAGATGGTGAGGAAGGTGACAGCAGTGTCCAGCCTGCCCCTGGGACTCACAGGAGCTTTTGAGGATACTTCTTTTGCTTCCCTAATTGATCTTGTCAATGAAAACACTCTGAAAGCAATAAAAGAAATGGGTTTCACCAACATGACTGAAATTCAACATAAAAGTATTAGACCACTTCTGGAAGGCAGGGATCTCTTAGCAGCTGCAAAAACAAGCAGTGGCAAAACCCTTGCATTTCTCATCCCTGTGATTGAACTCATTGTTAAGTTAAAGTTCATGCCTAGGAATGGAACAGGGATCCTTATTCTGTCCCCTACTAGAGAACTGGCCATGCAGACTTTTGGTGTTCTTAAAGAGCTGATGACTCACCATGTTCACACATACGGCTTGATCATGGGTGGCAGTAACAGATCTGCAAAAGCACAGAAACTTGCTAATGGGTTCAACATCATTGTGGCCACCCCAGGCCGCCTCCTGGACCATAGGCCGCCTCCTGGACCATAGGCAAAATACCTCAGGGTTTATGTATAAAAACCTACAGTGTCTGGTTATTGATGAGGCAGATCATATTTTGGATGTTGGGTTTGAAGAAGAATTAAAGCAAATTATTAAACTTCTGCCAATATGCAGGCAGACTATGTTCTTTTCTGCCACACAAACTCAAAAAGTCGAAGACCTGGCAAGGATTTCTTTGAAAAAGGAGCCATTGTATGTTGGCATCAATGATGACAAAACGAATGCCACAGTGGATGGTCTTGGGCAGGGATATGTTGCTTGTCCTTCTGAAAAGAGATTCTTTCTGCTCTTTACATTCCTGAAAAAGAACCGAGAAAAGAAACTCATGGTCTTCTTTTCATCTTGTAAGTCTGTGAAATACCACTACGAGTTGCTGAACTACACTGATTTGCCTGTCTTGGCCATTCATGGGAAGCAGAAACACAATAAGCATAGAGCAACATTCTTCCAGTTCTGCAATGCAGGTTAAGGGATATTGTGTACGGATGTGGCAGCGAGAGGGCTAGATATTCCTGAAGTCGACTGAATCATTCAGTATGACCTTCCAGATGACCCTAAGGAGTATATTCATCCTGTGGATAGAACAGCCAGAGGCCTAAACAGAAGAGGGCATGCCTTGCTCATTTTGTGTCCAGAGGAATTGGATTTCCTTCATTACTTGAAGCAATCCAAGGTTCCACTAAGTGAATTTGACTTTTCCTCGTCAAAAATTTCTGACATTCAGTTTCAGCTTGAAAAATTGATTGAAAAAAACTACTTTCTTCATAAATCAGCCTAGGAGGCATACAAGTCATACATATGAGCATGTGATTCCCATTCTCTGAAGCAGATCTTTGATGTTAATAACTTAAATCTGCCCCAGGTTGCTCTGTCATTTGGTTTCAAGGTGCCTCCTTTTGTTGATCTCAACGTGAACAGCAGTGATGGAAAAAACAAAAAGTGAGAAGGCAGCAGTGGATTCGGCTACCAGGAAAGCAAAAAAGTCGAGAAGTCTCAAATCTTTAAATACATTAGCAAAATTCACCAGACAGCAGGCAGTTCTCTCACTGAAGATAAATTTGTTTGATCTAGAGTAACTCTCCTGAAATGAATTTTTTTCCTTTACAAAGAAATTTTTGTAGCCCTTCAAGTCTTTTTCATCTTTGCTGTGATCACACAATTTTTAAATTTTAAATAGTCCCTGAAAAAAATTTTGTTACTGTCTTACTACCAGTATAACTCTTTCTTTGTACCTTTCCTTTATGGTACATGAAGATCTTTATGGCATGAGTTGCTATGCTAACTTACTATGCAGAGTGACTTAGTATACCAGACAGGGGTGGTAATGCAGATGAAAATCTAGGTTTATTCTTTGGTCTTGTGTCTTGGACCTCAAGAATGGTTTGAAGCAATTCCTGAAAATTCTGTAGTTTGAAAGGGCAGAGCACTTCAAGGGACACTCAAGAAGCAGCTATAGGTAAAAGGCATTGATTTGATGCTCCTGGCTTTAAAACAAAAAGCTTTCCTTTAAAATGAAAGTAAGAATGGTGATATATAGGTTTATTGCATGGTGGTTTGGATTTTGATAAAAACCTTCCAACTCTGCAGCAGACTTAAAAGACAAGTGCAGTTATCAGTAGATTTAAAACCAAGTCTGAAACAGTACTCAGTGTATTATCAAATTCTCCATGAGGAAGAAATGACCTCTTCCAGGTTCGTGAAACAAAAATTATATATGTGTAGTGAAAATTGAAATGAACAGAGAACACAGAACATAGGAATGTGCTTTCTGTGTAAGACCAATTGATTTCTAGTGAGTTTTGTGTGTTATATAACTACAAAATAGCTAACTTTAGTATCAGTTCAAACTGCTGTCATGCCATTTCATATGCAAAGAGTCCCATTAAATGTAATTATGCAAAGGCCACCAAGTATAGAGAAAGGAGCTGGATAAATGGCACCGAAGTGGAAAACAGTGTCCACCTCCGTGTGACCATTGTCCTGCCTATGCCTCTCTGAATTTCAGACCTTGACTGCTGAACACTGCTTGACTTCTTGCATTCGTAACTCCTGGCCTAAAATAACTGTTTCTTCACTGCTGTTTGTTTCAGAAACAATTGTGTTTCAAAAAATACACAAAAGCTAAAGAAGAATAATCACTAGATGGAAATAATACTGTTGCTATTTTGGTATGTGACCTTCCAGATTTTTTTTTCCTTCCAGATTTTTATATGCATATTTATACTTTCTAATTTTTTATCAAAAGAAGTCATCCTCTGCCTACTACTTACAACCAGCTTGTTTCATATTATTTGTGTCATTAAATAATTGCCCCTATCATTTAAAAAAAAGGAATAGATCTACTGGAAGATAAAGTAGGTAAAAATCTTTAAGGCATACAGATAGGCATAGACTTCAAGAACAAAAGCCAAATGGCATGAAAATCACTTCAAAGAATCAACAACTGGAATCTCATCCTCTTAAAAACATTTTGCACATCAAAATGATCACCAACAGAGTGAAAAGACAACCCAAAGAGTGGGAAAAAAATTTATCCAAATGTCCCTCACACAAAACACTTCTGTGTAGAACATATAAAGAATTAAAAAATTCAGACCTTCCCCAAATTCAAAGACCTTATCCAAAAATGGATATTGGAGAATATACAGTTTTCAGATGAAGAAATACTAATGTCAAATAAATATATGAAAAGATTTTCAACATCACTGGTCATCCAAAGATGAAAATTAAAACAACACTGAGATTCCATCTCACTCCAGTAAGAAGGGCTGTCATTCAGAAACCAACCAATGACAAATGCTGGCAGGGCTGTGGTGAAAAAGGAACCTTTCCCCATTGTTCATGGGAATGTATAGTGGTACAACCACTGTGTAAATCAGTGTGGTGATTCCTCAAAAAATTAGGATTAGATGTTCCATTTGACTAAGGTATTGCCCTTCTGGGTATTTTCCCAGAAAAATTAAAAACATCATACCACAGCATTACATGTGTGCTCATATTTATAGCAAGACAATTTGTACTATCTAAGTCTTGAAAACACCCCAAATTCCTATTAACTGAAGAATGGATAAAAATGATGTGGTATTTTTATACAATGGAGTACTACTCAGCTATAAAGAAGGATAAACTTGAGACATTTATAGGCAAATGGATGCAACTTGAGATCATACACATAAGTGAAATAGATCAGACTCACATGTGTAAACATTGTATTGGCTCCCTAGTATAAGAAGTTGAAAATGTGAATAGGATCCAGAATGTACAATAGATATTGTGAAGTGGAAAGAAGCTGTTCAAAAGGAAACAGAATGTGGGAGCTGGGTAAAGGAGAAAAAAATGAAAGGGAAAAGGAAAAAAAGTATATAAACACATACACACAACCACTAAGATAGGTATACTACCAATTAACATTAGTTCATTGAAAAGAAAGGTGTGTCCCTATCTTATTTGATCAACTTTTCAAGTCTATATCTTGGAATAGGAGTAAATACTTTGAAAATAACAATGTGCAATGTACTAACCATTGTTAATCTCCTACGATCTTATTTTGAAATTTTGTACCTTTGTTTCTATTTTTTTCTTTAAAATAAAATAATGGACAGAAAACTTGAACAGGATTTTCTACAAAGAAGATTAACAAAAGGCTAATACATATCTGAAAAAATATTTTTAAATTTTATTTTAAAGAGAAAATAAACAATAAAAACAAAGATATAGAATTTCAAAAACAACATAATAGGAAATTGACAATGGTTAATATATTGTGTATTGTTATCTTCAAAGTAGTTGCTCAGATTACAGGATATAAACATGTATAATTGACTAAACAATACAAGCACAAACCACTCTTCAATGAACTGAGAGAAATTAGCAGTATAATCTTATCTATCTTTTGTATACATATATATATATATTTTTTTCTTTTCCCTTCCTTCTTTTATTCTTTCACTTCAATTCCAGTTGTTCTTTACTTTTGAGCTGTTTCTTTCCCTTTCACAATATCTATTGTAGAGTTTGGGTCTTATTCACTTTTTCAGTTTCTTACACTAGGGAGACAATATGATGTTTTCTTACACTAGGGAGACAATATGATGTATACACATGAGTCTGGTTTATTTTGCTTGTTAGTATGGACTGTAGTTGCATCCAGTAGCCTTGAGTTTATCCTTCTTTTGAGCTGGGTAGTACTCCATTATATAAAATATGTCTTTTTAATCCATTCCTCCGTTGATGGTCATTTATATTGTTTCCAAGATTTAGCCATTACAAATTGTGCTGCTATAAACATGGGTGCACACACATCACTGTGATATGATGTTTTTTATTCTTCTGAGAAAATATACAGAAGGAAAACATCTGGGTCGAATGGGACCTCTAATCCTAGCTTTTGAGGGATCTCCACACTGATTTCCACAATGGTTGTCTGAGTCTACACTCCCACAAACAGTGGAAAAGGGTTCCTTTTTCCCCTTGCCCATCTGCCATTTGTTATTGTTCAAGTTCTTGATGATAGCCATTCTTTCTGGAGTGAGATGCAATCTCGGTGTTGTTTTAATTTGCATTTCTGAAACGACCAATGATGTTGAACATTTTTCGCATATTTATTTGCCATTTGTATTTCTTCATCTATGAAGTGTGTATTCATCTCCAATGCCCATTTTTGGGTAGTGTCTGAATTTGAGGGGTCTAAGTTTTTTTAATTCTTTGCATTTCTAGGTAGAAGTTCTTCGTCTGAGGGATAGTTGCCTAAAATTTTCCCCACTATGTTGGTTTTCTTTTTACTCTGTTGGTGATTTCTTTTGTTGTACAAAAGGTATTTAATAAGATGAGATCCCAGTTGTTGACTCTTTGAAGTGTTTCCCATGCAGTTTGGTTTTTGTTCATGAAATTTCTGGCTACCCCTATTCTTGGAGTTGTGTAACTACTTTTTCTTCCAGTAGATTTAGTGTTTCTCTTTTGACATTTAAATTTTTTATCTATTTTGACTTTAGTTTAGTGCCCGGTGATAGGCATGGGTCTAGTTGTAGTGTTTGGCATGTGTAAAAATCAGTTTTTCCAGCACCATTTATTAAAGAGTCTATCTTTTTTCCAGTGAATATGTTTTGCCCCCTTGTCAAAGATAATGTGACCGTGTTTGTACTTGTTTCTTCTCTCCTAATCTGTTGCATTGTTCCTCAGGTGTGTTTTTTTGCCAGTACCATGGTGATTTTTATCACAATAGCTTTGTAGTATAATTTCAAGTCAAGAATTGTGATGCCTCCTCAAAAAATATTCAGAACCATTACGGACAGGATATGACAGCAAAAGCAAGCATGTGACAAGCGACAATAGCAGCTTCTTTCAGTTCCTTTTATATTCTATATAGGCTTCCCGGCTTAGGGCAGGTGCCAAATCAATCGGTGGACTAATTTAGTAATTACATACCCTTAATCCCAGAATCACACATTCTAGACCTGGCCACTTCTGAAAAAACCCCACATATGACTGCATAAGATTTTGGGGGAACATCTAGACACAAGCCATAATATGAATATTGTAAATTATGTATCATATATGATTTCTCACTTAATGATCAATTAATTTAATAATGTAATTGCAGGAGTGAAACTTGATTGTTAAATGAGGAATGTCTATACTAGGGATTGGGATGGAAACAGAAAACTACTGCTTAATGGGTATTGGCCTTGAGGTGATGAAAAGATCAAAAAAGGATAGTACAACAGCATGAAAATACTGAACATATTGTTTACTACTGCAAAAATTGAAGTGTTTGTGTAAAGCAGGGCAGATGTCTCACAGATGTGTGAAATTAGATAACTTATATGAAGTAAAAATATTCCAGGAAAAAAAGTTTGGAAACTCACACAAGAAGAAATAAGCAATTTCTGTACATCTATTAACAAGTGGAGAGATTGAATTAGTGATCAAACAACTACCTACAAAAAAAAATCCAGGTTCATCTAACTGCACTACTGAATTCCACTGAACATTTATAGAAGAAGTAACACCAATTCTTTACAAACTGTTCCAAAACAAAGTTGTGGGAGAGGTAATTTCTAACTCATCCTATGAGACTTGTATTACCTTGATATAAATTAATATATGTAGGCACAGACAACTGATTTTTTTTGGAAAAAATAAAATTGTAGCCATGTTACATCTTACACAGAAAAACCCCTCTTAATTATGAAAAACCCTCTTACTTATGAAATAAAAAATGTAAGTAAAAAGTCAAGTACATACATAAAGAAAATAGAAGTAAATTTGTCTTTACCTTGTATATGTAGAAAGATTAACTGTAATTGAATAAGAAGCAATAAAAGAAGAGGTTTAAAAATGGATTACTTTAAAACAAACATTCATATTATGATTGGGCTCAAATGCCCAGTTTATTTCAAAAGGATTAATACGTTGATGTGTTCATAGCTGAATAAACTGTTAGGAGATAGGGCCTGGCAGGAGGGGATGTGACTTGGCTGGAGAAGATGGGGACTGGTATCTCTCTCTCTCCCTCTCCCTCTCCCTCTCCCTC
>RJWT010051544.1:0-10690 GCA_004365215.1 Cuniculus paca
TGTTTTTTGAGACAGGGTCTTACTATGCCATTCAGGCTGGCCTTGAGCTCACTTTGTAGCCCAGGCTGGTCTCGAACTCACAAGGATCCAGCTGTCTCAGCCTCCCGAGTGCTGGGATTACAGGCGTGAGCCACCACGCCCGGCTGATCACATGAATTTTGAGAAGCCAATAAACAAGACAGGAGGGAAAGACAGAAGAAAGAAATGAAAACAAGAACAGTAGAACAGCAACAACAATAAATACTAGAAACAATGTTCATATTCATAAAAACAAGAACAAACAATCAAGAATAAAGAAGAAAAATTATGAGCACTTTGGGGCTTATGTCTTCTGTCACTGGTTGACAGGGTAGGCAGATCCATGTTGATTAATCTCAGCAAGCCTGCCTTAGATTTACAGCTGGGTAGATGATCCCAGCAAACCAGCACCTTTATTTCCACTGAAGTTCAGCGTGTTTCTGACAGCAAGGTGGGTACCCAATTTGTTTACCCTACAACACTCCATGTGCCTTCCTGCCAGCTTGAACTCTCTTCCTTGACCTCCTGCCAATTTGAACTCAGTTCTGTCTCACCCTGACACTGGGAGCCATTAGATGGAGCACATCAGGAGATGCTCTGTGTGCTGAGCTCCACTGACCCTTCTCCAAGAAGGCAACTAGCCAGTTATCCTCTCTTGAGAGATGTCTGAACTCAAATAACTCACTAGTTACTGAAGTCTGCTGTGTTAAGTGCTGTGTTCCACTGGCGCATTTCTCTGTGGATACCTCCAGTGTTTCCAGTAGTCACCATACATCTAGAGGTTTGAGCCTCCCTTCCCATGCAGCAAGTCAGGCCTTGGGAGGAAAGCACAGCTTTCCACCTCTTTCTGTGTTGAGGTCTCTCTTATCTCCCCATACGCTTCGATTCTCGATTCGGATCCTTGTTGAATCTCAGGAACCTACTTTCTCCTTTTCCTCACGTTGCTATATTTCAATGGCTGGACAGCATAGTTTAAAGATGCTGGCTCTCTACTGTTCATCACTCTGCCATCTTCCCAGAAGTCCTTTAAAAGATTTTTTTAAAAGGTATTGCCCTTTGCTTCTATCTCAGATCTTTAAGGATTCATGCAAACAACAGTAAACCATTTCTTTTTACTTATTCACAAACTTTTGAGTCCCTTTATGGAAGTAGATATTTTCTGGCCTATGAAAACTCTTACAACCAAAAGTCTTACATTATATCAGTTGATTATATATTTTAAGTTTCAGATTAGTGAAATTACTAAATGGAAGTAGTGAAAGCACTGCCTTTAAACAAGCAAGTTTAAGGTACCAATTGTAATCCTACTTACTCAAGAGGCTGAGACACCCTCAGGAGGTTTGAAGCTACCTTGGACAACTTATTGACACCTTATCTCAATATTTAATAAAGAATGAGGGCCTGCCCAGAATGCCCCTCATTAGTAGAGTACCCTGGGTTTCTAGGAGAGCAGATACTGACGATCAAGTCCTAATTGACCTTTTCTGCAAGCACAAAGGAAAAAAACAGCCAACTGTGCATGTTTGGCTACATGCAGATGTGCTTGCACATTGCAAGTTCCAGGGACAAGTCAATGTAGCTGAGATCCGGTTGTTTACCTGGGTGTGTACTATAGATAACAGGAGACAGAAGAATCTTCTGTTACCCTAATTGCTTGCTCTTGTGTCTAAGTAAATAAAAGTGAGTTGTGCCAAATGCGCATAGCTTTTTGTCTGGTAGAGGCAAGAGTCCTAGGGCCCCTTTTTTCAAACGTGGTTTCTGTGTCATGTTTTTAATCTCCGTTTGCTCCCTCTAGTTAGGCATTCCTAGTAGGCTGGTTTCCCACATGGGTTCAGTCCTCAGTACAGAAAAAAAAGTTACAAGCCAGAGAAAAATTTGACTTTCATTTTATTTCCCCAAAGTATCTTTTCTGGTACGATAGGGTAATAATCTTTATTAGAAAATCTATTAGAAGATTTTTGTCATTTTGGAGTTTTATTTGAAGTTTTCATTACCAGATTTAATGAAAAAACATTTTTTACTCCTTGTAAATGGATATTTTAATTTTCTTTATACTAGACTTGATAGAAATGATAATACAGAGTCGTGTATGAGTGGATTATTCAGCATTGGTACACTATTTTTTTGATAATTTTTTTCTTTGGAAAACTCAGTTATAAATCAAGACTCTTTAGAACTGGCTATTTCTTTCTGTCTGTGAATGAACTGAATGCATTTATGGAAGGTTCTCTTTTCATTTCACCCCCAAAGATACTGACTCCAAACCTTAAGGGCAAGGTAGTATGTATGATCTCTGAGATAAATTACTTTACTTTTATTTATTTATTTTTCTGTGGCAACAAGGATCGAACTCATGACCTCATGCTTGCCAGGCAGGTGCTTAGGCCACTGAGCTAGATCCCCAGCCCTCATCTTTTTGAGACAGGGTCTCACTATGCCGTTCAGGCTGGCCTTGAGCTCACTTTGTAGCCCAGGCTGGTCTCGAACTCACAATGATCCTTCTGCCTCAGCCTCCCAAGTGTTGGGATTATAGGCGTGCACCACCAGTCCCGGCTAAATTATTTTACTTTTTTACAAAAAGTGAGATTATTGAATTACTAACTGAAATATAAAAATTGAACTGTTTTCTTCTTCAGAAATAGAGATGAAGATGTAAATATGTATGTATGTGTGTATGTATATATAAACATATATAAATAGATAAAATGTTTATTATAAGTGTCTCAGAATACCAAAAATTGAATGTGTATTCAATTTACAGGCATTCTTTAAGTGATGTTAATTCTTTTAGTTTGTGCAACCGGATTTTTTTGGGTAGAGGGATACTGGGGATTGAACCCAGGGGAACTTGTGTTTTAGGCAACCACTGTACCACTAGGCTACATTCTCCACTCTTTTTTTTGAGACAGGGTCTTGTTAAGTTGCCCAGGCATTGAGTGTCCTGCCTTAGTCTCTGAGTAGCTGGTATTAGTAGTGTGTACTATCACATTCAGCTTAATTCACTCAAAAAAACCTTAGAGTCACTAAGCCACTCACTTAAATGATTAACTATGCAGGAAAGAATATCTGAGACTTGGCATTGACATGTCCCACATATGGCAAGTGTTAAGCATACGGAGAGAAGTTGATTTACTATGAAGTTTAAACTTATGGCCCCTCATTTACGCAAATGTCTTCTAAGCAACAGTGTTCATAGAGTAAGATATTGAAATCTTAGTTAATTCTGTTGTCTCTTTATTTCTACCTTCTTACCATACTTTCCCTTGTGTTTGGAGTGTCTACAGATTTTTTAAGGTAATAAGGAAGACTCAAGTTGCTAATGCATTTAATTTTGTAGGGTATATTTACTTGGTTATTCGTATATATGTATAGTTGAATTATTGTGAGGAGTTGTCCAGTTTATAAAGGACTTCCAGGAATGCCATAGTCCCTACCATATTGATTTACACAGCATCATATGATGTGGGTGATGTTGAGGTCATATTTTAATGTAAGCATGTCATACTGGATTCGTTTTCTATTGCTAAGTAACAAATTACCACAAATGCAGCCACTAAAAACAGTGTGTATTATCTCACAATTATGTAAGGCAGAAGTCTAGGTGCAGTGTGAGGATTCTCTACTGAGGATCTCATGAGACCAAAACCATGTTGGTAGCTTTGCTACATTCTCATCTGTAGGTCAGAGTCATTTTCCAAGATCATATGGCACGGTAAGAAAAGCCTTGTGTTAATTGTTTGCAGCTTTATTTCCTTGCTGGCTATTAGCTGAGAGCTGTTTTTAGCAATTAGAGTTCACTTATACTTTTTGCCACGTGGAATATCCGGCAGTAGAGGAACTTTTTCATTTTTAATCTTTTATGGTATGAAGCTCTTTGCCAGGAAATACGCTGTCTTTTTAAAGGACTGAAACTGATTAGGTCTGGTTCACCCAGGATAACTTTCCTATTTTAAGGTCAGCTGATTGTGGAAATTACTTGCATCTTACAAATCTCCTTTATCGAATCTAACTTACTATTCAACAACTGGGAGAAGGTGTATATATGGAGATGGGGACCTTAGTGGTTATCTTAGACTTCTGCCTACCATTATCTCCTGTGCCCAGCACTGGATTTTTGTGGGTACTGGAGGTTCTATTTTATAAGGCTTTTCAACTTACAATACGTGTTTTCAAAATTGGGAAGGAAATTCAAATGTAAATGGAATGAAAATTTACTAAAAAATTTACCCAGTATCTTAACTCCTATGTTTCTATTAAAACTAATAAGAAATTGTAGATTCCTAATTTATTTATTAAAATCTAGAGATCTATATTTATTGAAAACAAATAGTTCATAAAAATTAATGGAATATGTAATAAAAGCAATAAAGATGACATCACTAGTATGTTATAGAAAATTTATTTATTTACTTATTTATTTTGGTATGGGAATCGAGCTCAGGACTTTACATTTGCTGGGCAGGTGCTATGCTGCTGAGCTATATCCCTCGCCCTAGAAAATTAATTTTTTTAACAATTTTTGCAAACACACCATAAACAATAGCTCATTTAAAGGAAATGAAATTTGTTTTTTTGTTTGTTTTGTTATGATTTTTTTTTTGTCTTTTTGAGACAAGGTCTCACTATGCAGTTCAGGCTGGCCTTGGGCTCACTTTGTAACCCAGGCTGGTCTCAAACTTGCAGTGATCCTCTTGCCTCAGCCTCCTGAGTACTGGGATTACAGGAGTGTGCCTTCACACCCAGCTAGGAAATGAAGTTTGAAAGCTACTAATAAGTGGTTTCAGGGCTTTTGTTGGACTTGGAGGAAGGGGACTTCTCCTCAATTCCTGTACTTCAGAGCACCCTGCAATCATAAATGCTAAAGTGGTCCCTCACACAGTTAGTTGTCTCTCACTAATGATGGGGGTTTGATTCCAGGATTTAAGACACCAAAATCTGTAGATGGTCAATAATATAAATGTTCTATTACTGTACACAGCCTGTGTACATCCACTTGCATACTTTATTTCAATTGAAGATTGTTTAATTAATACATAACTTGTTAATATAAGGTAGATGCTATATAAATAATTATTGCTTTTCATTGTGTAGGCAACAGTGTATGTGGGTACAAGTGTAACTTTTCCCCTCCCAAATATTTTTCACTGAAGGTTGGTTGAATCCACAGGTGTTGAAAGCTGTGGCCATGGAGGACTGGCGGTATGTATGTATGTATGTATGTGCATGTGTGTCTGTGTCTATCTGTAGGTTTGTATGTAAGACCTTATAGTCATAAGAAGCTGAGTGAGCAGGAGATATTGTCTTGTCTTGGAAGCCAGAAAAAGAAAAGCTGCTTCTGTTTCAAGCTGCCCCCAACCTTGACCCCAAATCACCCAGGTGGTATTAGGCAAATCAGGAAATTAATGCTTGCTCCTGACTTCTGCTCAGTTGACATCATTTGGGAAGATGACCTCTAGAAGGGTGACCTTTTTGGTAAGAAGCAAGAGGGAGCTTGTCTGTTCACTTTGGCTTCCTGAGGAACTTAATGAAGTGACTCCCTTTCTGGCCTTTGATAGGTATATACACCGTGCAGGAGTCCAGGGCCTTGCCAGGCCAGCTCACTGACAGAGTGTATGGAAGGACTGAGAAGAGGGAAAAACCAAGTGTGATAATTTGATGAGCACGATGCATTTAGCTTGGTGAGGAAAGACCAGGTACATGGGAAAGGAGAGGGAATCAAAGATTCCGTTTCGAACAGAATTGAGATGCAATAGTTGTCCACCATGGTTTGAATGTCCATTCCAAAACCCATGTTGAAATTCAATTGCCATTGTAACAATGTTGAGAGGTGGGGCCTTTAAGAGGTGATTATGTCAGGAGAACTCTGCCCTCATGAATGGATTAAGTCCATTAGTGGGTTGTTATAAATTCTGCCTCTTCCTCTGTATGTTTGCATGGTGTCTGCCCTGATGAGATGCTGGTGCCATGCTCTTGGACTCCCCAGCCTCTAGAATGATGAATCAAATACTTAATTTGCTTAGTCTATATTCTGTTACAGCAGCAGACAACTAAGACAATATTCCAGTGGAGATGTGAGATGAGTGACTGGACATTTGACTAGGGAGCTTGGGGGACTTAGCAGAAGATACACACAATACTTATATATATACCACATAGTTGGAATTACTGATGTGTGGCAAATGTTTTCTCAAGCATCTGATTACAGTTCCTGTATTGTAAATTGTGTTGTTTACCTATTGATCTATTGAATCTCTGACAATTATTCTTAAAATTTACTGTAAGTTTAGCACAGTTTAAAATACGCGATAAACCACCTTAAATCACCTAATCGCCACAACAAACTTGATACTATTCTTAAAAAATCTTTATAGAGAAAGAGACTGAAGCTTGGAGAGATTAAATAATTTCTCCAGCCATGACAGCTAATAAGCAGCAGGAGTGTATGCTGGATCTGTCAGTCTAATGAGAATTCTGACCTCCACAGACAAATTTAGAAATTATCAGCATGTACCGAGTAAGGTAAACACATTTTTCCTTCCACAAGGAAATGATGTACACTTTATGCTCATAAACAAGGGATATATTGAGTCTCTCAAGAGAACTTTCAGGATGGCACACGCAGTAAATCAGGCTTAGGAACTTCTCTCTGCACGTCAAGGTAAATCCATCTTTCAGGAATGGATTCACATTAACCTAGTTTATGAGTCTGATTTTTAAAAGTAGAAGGTCAAATTGCAATGAGAAATCACTGTCGCAGAGACAGGGATGTGTAAAATCCATGTGACTAAGATTTTTTTAGGGGATGGCGGTGAGGGGTGGCTTGAGACAGGGCCTTGGGTATGAAGATCAGGCTGGCCTTGAATTCACTATGTAGCTCAAGCTTGCCTCAAACTCATGGTTATCCTCCTGTTTCAGCCTCCCGAATGCTGGTATTACAGGTGTGCACCACTGTGCTCAATGCTGCGACTGATTTTTTAAATAATTCTTCTTCTTTTTTTTTTGCGGCACCAGGGATTGAACTCACGACCTTGCGCTTGCCAGGCAGGCGCTTAGGCCACTGAGCTAAATCCCTGGCCCTTAATAATTATTATTCTTACAATGAGTAAAAATGTGTGGAATAGTTAATGACCCTAAGTGAAGAGAACTCAAGTCATCTATGCCACTTTTGGGATGCTTGTTCCAGGCAAGCAAGTCATGCTAGGTGCCTTTAATCTGCTCATTTGTTCTCTCATTACATCGACCCTAATTGTACCCTTTTATCTCCCTCTAGCCTTTATGATTTATCTGACTAGGACAACATTTATAACCCCAGCGCATTGGCCTTACCCAATAACAAAAATTAGATTAGTAAAAATGTCTGCTGAATTGTGTTTTGTGTTTCAATAGACAATGCCTTTTTTTCTTCAGTGCTGGGGATCAAGCCCGAAGCTTTGCCCATGCTAGGCATCCCTGTATCACTGAGTTACACCCCCAGCCCAATAGCACCATTTTTATCTATTGAGATCTTCTATTTCTGAAGCACTAATCTGACAAATCCTCCTTCTGATAGTCATTTAGATACTGTAAGAAGTTCTGTCAAATTACTATCAAATTATCAAAAATTTGGATTTTCAATTGTTTCCATAATTTTATTTAAGCCTCAGCTGTATTAACTATTTATCATTCAACTTTAGCCATTCTTTCCATCTGCGCTTAGTTTCTTAATCAGTAAAGTGGGGAAAATCATATCAAAGTCATGGAATTACTTTGATGCTTAGGATGTGGGAAGGATTCAGTATGTATTGTCTTTATGTATCTGGCACCACTATATGTTGAATTTTAACATTAATTCTCAACATAAACTTCAAGTTCTTAGGTAAACCATTGCTGTAAAACCCAATGATTATAATATCAATCACAGGTGGTTTTGAATCTGAAAAAGGGGGAGGTGGAGGAATTAAATGAAACAACATGAACTTCAAAATTGGACTAAGAAACAGTAATCTGGGAGATTTTTAAAAATCAGGCAGGGAAGCTAGGGTGTAGCTCAATGTTACAGTATGTGCTTAGCACATGTAAGGCCCTTGGGTTCAAGCTTCACACACACAACATACACACACTGTGTGAAACATTAGGCATTATTTATTTCACCTTTTAGTAATAACAATTTAGCAATATGATGAATAATGGTATTAAAGGTACAAAATAGCTGGGCATGGTGGTGCATGCCTGTAATCCCAGCACTTGGGAGGCTGAGGCAAGAGAATTGCCTGAGTCTGAGGCCAGTGTGAAATAGAGTGAGACACTGTCTCAAAAATAAAATAGACCATAATAAAAGCACAAAATAAATATTACAAAACAACAAATTATATTGAATTATATTGACTTTATCAAAATATCTCAAACTCAAATTTGTGTCAGCTCTTGTTCTTTTCGTCCCCTGTATTACAGGTGATGGAATCCAGGGTCTTGTGCATGCTAGGCAAGTGCTCTACCACTGAGCTCACCCACCCTTGTTCCAGGGGAAGTTTTAAAAGACAAAACAAGGAGGGTGACATCAGGCGCTCTGAAACAGTAATCACTGACCCTAATGATTAATAACAAAGCTAACATTTGTCTAAGGTTAAACAGACTATTGTTGGGCAACATCCTTGCAGAAATACTTTCTTTATAAGGTTCTGCCAGAGTCTTTAGTGATAGTTACTATCAGGTAATCATGTATAAGTACATTCCCTTCATAATGTTCTGGCTTTACCTTTTCTACTAGGGTTAATTAGGAACCCTACTGTTGTTGTTGATAGCATGGTGCTCTGTAGTTCATGCTGGCCTGGAACTCACTATGTAGCATAGGCTGATCTTGAACTTATGATCCTCCTGTCTCAGCTTCCCAAATGCTGTGATTATAGGCATGGCTCATCATTCATAACTAACTTCATTTTGATACTGTTTCTTTCAAATGTCACATTTCAGTTAGAATTAATAAAAGTAAAGATATAATTTTTTCCCATCCATATTTGTATAGTCCATGGACCCTATATTAAGAACGTATTGTCAAGGGACAAAATTAAAGCAGTTTAGTTAAAAGATTTTTTTTGGCTTTATTTTTCTATTCTAAAACCAGGCAACTGGAATATAGCATCATGAGGCAGACAAGAAGGAAGGAAGTGGGTCACCTGGACCCAGGAAGAATCTAAAGCATGAATTGAAGCCCACAGAGAGAGTAAAAAGAAAAACTTAAATGAAGAAGAAAGTGGTAGCTGGCAGTGCCTTAACCCAGAGCTGGACTCACTGTACGAGAGGAGCTGCTGGGACCTGGGGACACATGGTTATAGTCATGGTGGTAGGTGGCGACTCCAGAGGCCTCTGCAAAGAGATGCAGGGCTGGAAGAGAGTGGCAGATGCAAAGGACCACATTGGCTGGCGGTGAGTGCAGAGGACTCAGTCCTCCTGAGGGAGAGAGTGATTGGCTGGGAACCATTTTGGAGTTGGGCCAGATAAGCCCAGAACCAGAACTGCTGCTGGCTTCCTCCAATAGTTTTTAATTGGGTGCAGACCTGTGAAAATTGCTTGGACTGAGTCCCCCTCCTGTGCACATTCTAGACGCCATCTCAGAGGTTCCCCTCTGGTAGCCAGCTCAGTCTAGAGGCAGCGGCCAGTCCCACCCCAGTGTGCACTCCAACAGCCATGGTAGGCCAGTAACCAGCTCAGGCTGGAGGTGCGGTCAGTTTTGCCCCCATGTGCACTCTGGCAGCCATCAGGGAACCAGCACAGGTTGGGAAAAAGCAGCAGACAGCCCTCTACCAACGCAGCCAGTAACCATCATCAGATACCATAGCCAGTGCTGGCTAAAGAAATCAAACAGTATCACTTCAGAGAAATTGTAGCCAGTGTGTGAAGTGCCTGGAACCCCACTACCCACTTGTCTGGAAGAACCCAGGAATATGTCAAGACAAAGAAGCAAAAGGCAGTCCCTAGCCTCCAACCAAAGCAGCACAAGTCCAAGAGATGTAAACATGGAAGAGATCTGGAGTCGCACACCTGAAATGTCTGAAGTGATGGCAACTGATATAAAGAAACAATTTCATGAGGCTATAAAAGAAATTATACCAGAAATACTTTCTCAGGTAAAAGAAGAAATGAGAAACATAATAAGCTGGGCGTGGTGGCTCACGCCTGTAATCCCAGCACTGGGGAGGCTGAGACAGGAGGATCATTGTGAGTTCGAGACCAGCCTGGGCTACAGAGTGAGCTCAAGGCCAGCCTGAACGGCATAGTGAGACCCTGTCTCAAAAAGACAAGGGCCAGGGATCTAGCTCAGTGGCCTAAGTGCCTGCCTGGCAAGTGCAAGGTCGTGAGATCAAACGCCCAAGCACAAGGTCGTGAGTTCAAACGCTGGTGCCGCAAAAAAAACACAAAAAACCAAAAAAAATTATAAAAGAATTGCTAATCACCTCTAAAGAAGACATAGATAAAAAAGCAGAGGAGCATCAGAACATGAGGGAAATCTTGAATGAATAATATAAAAAAGATTTAGAATACATGAAACAGATGCAAGAAGATATCCAGGAAATTAAAAACTCCATTAAAAGCTGGCAAAACCATTTGAAGGAGACTGAAGATAGACTTTCAAACTTGAAGATGGTTTTTCAGCTTGTGATCATGAAAGGAAAGATCTCTTAAAAATAATAAGGAA
>RJWT010051545.1:0-10685 GCA_004365215.1 Cuniculus paca
GGTAGGTGCATCATACATGTGGGAACTCCTTTATAGTACTTCTTGGGAAGTGTATGTTTTTCCAACTCTTGAGAAATCAGTCAAGAAGCTGAGAAAAATGAGAGAAAAAGGTGATAATTCTCCAATGAGTATTAAAGCTTAGCAATCAACTCATAGCCATTGCTCATTTGAAGGGATCTACTGATGTCATTGAAAGGAAGAACAGAAAGCACTGACATGTGGAGTCCAAGCTTAAGGACCTTTTTGGGAACTAGGACAGAGCATGGATCATAATTCACTCAGTCAGTCTTCCTTACAGTCGTGTGTTTATGGCCCTGCATGCTCTAATGCTGAGCCATTCTTGCATGATAAATAAGTATTATGCATTTATGTGCATACCATACTTTATCAAGTTCCATGAGTGGACTTCCAAGAAATAACAAAATTGGAAGCAAAACGATTCATGACTTATTTTCTTGATTATGTGTGGTGCTTCAACCTTGCTGCGTGATCTGAATGTTACATTATTGAAATGTTACCCCATAATGTTTGCTGGCATTTTCCAGTGTTTGAATATTTGTTAGAAGCAAAGATTTTTATAGCATCTTTGTGATGCTCTATAAATACTATAAACTCACTACTTTTATTTATCCAACGTTTTTAGATATCCACAAGAATTCATAAAGAAAACAGCATGAAGAGTGCTAGGAGTATCTTAAGAATCACTTTTAATTTGGGGAATTGCAGTTTCTCATTCCCAAATCCCAAAGACTAATAACCTGATGGGAATTTGGAAGCCTAACTTTGCTGTCACAGAGGATTCTAGGTTCTCGGCTGAAAGAGCTTCGCTATTCAACACATAAATGATGAGGTCTTGTGAGGCGGCTTCTTAGCTCCAGAAACTGCAAACAAACCAGTCACTACAAGTATCCTCTATTACTGACCAGGGTGTGAACAAGTAGTCAGCAGCTACTGGTGACAAGGTGTCTACTGAGAGAGGATTCAGTAATAGTGACAATGATGTTCATAACATGCATGTGCATGCGTGAATGCATATGCGTGTTTGTATTTGCCAGATTTTTCACCAATACAGGCTTCTCGGTTCTGTAAATTTCCCATCTGTAAAGTAAAGGAGATACAGAAGTCCTTGATTTCCCTCAAACATTATTTTCCGTGAAACCTGAGCCTAGAAAAACTCTGAAGTACACCATAAAATAACAGTAATATTAACTATGTGCCTTGTATGGTTCTGAACACAGTATGCATATTAACTCATCTCAGCTTCACCACTCCATATTTCTGTATGACAGGTGAAGAAACTGGCATGGTTCCAAACAATTTACATAACTTTCCCAGAACCACACAAGAGCAGTCTGGTTCCACAACCTGAGGTTGGGTGGCAGCAGAAAGCCACACACTGTACAACCTTTCTCTTCTTTGTCCTCAACATGGTTTTCTGGCACCCCTGGTTTCCCAGAATACAGCTGCCAAAGTGTGCA
Source organism: Cuniculus paca (assembly GCA_004365215.1). Lineage (NCBI taxonomy): Eukaryota > Metazoa > Chordata > Mammalia > Rodentia > Cuniculidae > Cuniculus > Cuniculus paca. The sequence continues at coordinate 1,479 of RJWT010051545.1, forward strand.
ATGCCCTCCACGACTTTCAGGATCTTGTCCAGTTAGGTCTACCTGAAAACCACTTTAATATCTTTGTCGATTCTTGTAGTTTGCTGCAATCTGTGTCTATTGAGTGTTTATAGCACCTCACAGGAGTGCAACAGCTCTCTGAGGCAGAAGAGGCAGACTCTGCTTGGTATTTATGATCAGGAGCACGGAGATCAGCCTGAGGTCATACCTCAATTGAATGGCAGAGGCAACCCCAGAAATCAGGTCCCTTGAGTCCTGGCTCAGGATTTTCTAAGGCACATGAAAGCACTTTGTCAAGTGTGACCACTATACAAATATTCAGTATTTTTTTACCTGTATCTTCCAGTCTTGTAGAAAGTAGCTGTTCAATAAAGATCTGTTAAGTTAATTATATCTGCTTTATGATTATAAAGTCAGGAAAGAACAATAGGAAACCTCATAAATTATGATCTTGTTTACCTTTCCATTGTTGATCCTTTCTTTCAAATATGTTCTCTGCTACCCTTAGACCAACACACACAAAAAACAAGTAGGCGTTTGCTGATTACTCTTCTGCTGACCATGAGAATTAGATGCCCAGAAGTACAATGCATACTACAGCAGCCAGACTCCGATTCCAAACTGCAGAGTACATAGAAGCTCCACTCTCCTATACTCACAGTATTGCCTCGAAGTGCCATAGGATGTCTCCCGGGGCACCTGGTACTGCTCACTGAGTGCCTTTAAAATCTGCAATTGCTGTGACCCAGACATTCCAATTCTAACAAGTCCCAAATATTTGGTTACAGAGCCCACTCATTATGACACTATTTGCAAAAGTAAAAAGATAGGACCAACCTAAAAAGTCTACAACAGAGAACTGGCTCAGTATATTGTGTTAAATGTAGTCCGTGGACTACTACTTAGCTATTGGAATGTTTTGTAGATGGCAAATACTGTAGGGGCATGAGATAATGTCCACAATATCTTTTTAAGAGGGAAAAAGGATGTAATAGGAGCTGAGGGTATAGCTCAAAGGTAGAGCATGTGCTTAGCATATGCATGATCCTTGATTCAATCCCCAACACACTTCCTCCAAAATCAGGGAATGTAATATAACAAGTCCTATGTGGGCACAGATATATTTTAATTAAATGTATTGTACAGTGTATATGCTGTATAATGAGGTTGAAAAATATTAAAATTTAACAGTAGTTATTTTCAGTAGATTACAGATGACTTTACTGTTTATCATTTTGCATATCTCAAGTTTTATAAAAAACATACTTACTTGCATGATGAAAAACAATAAAATCATGTTAAAGTGATGCTATGCTAGAATACTTCATAACCCTAAAGGATGTTTATGTTTTAGTTGGAATAATAACACTAACAAGTACAGATTGCATTTATGAAGCACTGTGACATGTAGCCACTCTGCTAAATTCTTTCACAACTTGCTTTGAGCTCACTATGTAACCCAGGTGGCCTTGAACCTGGAACGATCCTTCTCCTCAGCCTCCCAAGTGCTGAGATTACAGGTGTGCAATCATGTTGGCTCAGCCTGCATCTTTCTTATCTTCCTCTGATTCTCTCCCCCAGAGCACTGTTCTGCTTCCTAGCAGAGGTACTCAGTGGAATTGACCTGAAAGAGGCCCAGCTGCCCTGTGTGGTCACTTATCTGAGTGAGAGCCCTCACCCAGGGTACCTGCTGCTGCTTCTAATTATTCCTTCAGGATCCTTGGTAGCCCAAGAGGCTTTGGAAGAGACAGACTCATGGGAATCATAACACTGCCAGCAGTGACATCATAGGTAAGTCACCTCATTAAGCCCCAGTTTGCCTTCTGTAAAATGTGCATGCTATTATTACTATCTCATAGCTTCTGAGGGCTGATACAACTAAGAAATGTATGCCAGGAGCTCAGCACAATCTCTGCACATAGTTAAGTGCATTAGGAAATATTACTATTTTTATGATTATCATTTTCACTGCAATTATAGCATCATGACATAGTAATGATAATTTTATCAATATTTTTTGTTACTCTCTTCATTTGACTCCCTACTCGAACTTGACCTTCTCAAGTCCTGATTCTTTTCCTACCCCAACATCAAAATCTTCTTTTGTTGTTCTCAGACCGTAATCAGAGTCTCACTGTTAAACTCAATGAATGACATTAATTACTATGAATATACTAAGTTAATAATGGTTCTGTGTTTGCTTTTAACAGAGATCTTCAGTGTCCTAACCTCCAAAAATGGGTAACAGTGGGAGTGCAGGCTCCATAGAGGATGGCGAGGACCTGGATCCTGAGAGAACCAGGGCCCAAAGGGAAGAGGAGATCTTGCAGCCTTGTGAACATTTCTTTTTGACTCTTCTCAAGCCTTCTCTTGAAGTCCTAGGCTTCTTATGTCCACTGTTAAGTCTTATAAACGTTCACCTGCAGCACATCAAGACAAATGCATGTGGAGGTCTTGAAGCTGCTCACAATAACCCAGCCTCTTTATTATGGCCATAGCCTCATCATGTAAGACACTGCCATAGTTTAAGGATCCAAAAGGGCCTTTGCTTTTGCTGAATCAATGCCCACCCAGCCATGCAACTAGGCTGAGGTACCACTAAGGCCTAGAATATATTTAGGGAAGGTGTGGCAATGCATACAGACATACAGAAGATTATGGATTTAATGGTTGGAAAAAATAGAGCAGAAAATAGGCAGTTCTTAGTCATTGCTGCAAACTTGGGACCATAAGCCATAAATGCATTGTTTAGCCCATCAGAAGGACTAACTGGAACATGAAAACCAGAAGACACTGCATTTTCAACCCACTGGTCTCACTGCGTGAACACGTTCCTCTGATGGCTATATTTATGACTCCATCCCTCCCGATTTGTCTTATTCCAAATAAATCATCACCAATCTCATGGACCCAATTCCCATTTCTTACTAAACATCTTCAATCTTTCTCTCTTGAACCTAAATGCAAGTGCAGTAAAAAATATTATGAATCCTTTAGGGTACTTTCCACCAATTAAAAGTGGCATATTAAATTTCTGAAAACCTTTGTAATCTGCAGTATAAAATCACATTTTATGGTAGTAGATAATTTAGAATCCATAAGCTAATTAAATGAAGTGAATGACAACTGTATTCTCTAGATAAATGATATATCCATCACAGATAATGTACAAATTTAAGGGACTGGAACCTTTGGGGAAAAAAACAATGAAAAATTTGAGTTGCAAATGTTGGTCCTTTTACAGAAATCTGACTAATTGTATTAACTGCATAATGGAATTAATTGCTGGAGTATTTCTGCCTCCAAATTTCCATGGGATTATGGAAATAGCTTTTTTCTGCTGTTAAGAAAGCCACCACTTCACAATTTGGGGGTACACCTTTGACACCCTGGGATCTGCAAACAGGATGTTTGACCTTCATCCTTGCCTCACATCTCCAGACAAAGGGACCCTAGCTACTGTGGAGAAGGAGCACAGTTTCCAAATTAAGATTCCAAAATTACATCTAGTGACAGTATCCCTTTCTTGGCCCCCAAATCATAGGTTGATCTTATAAATTTTAAATGTCAACTTGTATGGTATTGAGAAGGATTCTGAGACTGTGTTTAGGGTCAGCAAGAAGAGTGCAGTGATTAACTAGAAATGTGTGGAGAAAGAAATGTAGATGCCAGATCTGATCAAGTCCCTCATTTAAGACAGGAGAAGTTAAGAGTGCAGCTCAGTGGTAGAACACATGCTTAGTATGTACGAGGACTAGAGTTCAATTCCTAGCAATCTATCCATCCATCCATCAATCAATCGGTATATTCATAGTCAACTCAAACAGGTGAAGTGATTGCCCAAGGTCAGAAGAGTTGTGGTGACCAGGACTGGGGTGAGGTTTTCCCACAGTGCCACCCCTCTGAATTCCCTGGCAGGTCCTAAGGAAGTTATGACCATCCTAAAGTCAAAGACAGCAAACAGTTCACATTTATATGATATCGGCAGAGGAGTATATACTTAGGTGTACTTGAATGGTTCCAGAAAGAAGGGGACCCCAAGCTCCTTCAAGTCAAAGCTCACCTTCTTGGGGCCAGAACTGAAGTTCCACTGATATCAATTAGTTCAAGTAATAGTAAGGATGTTGACTAAACACCCACCCCACAAAAAGAGAAAATCCAGCACTATTAGCAGAGCTAAATTAGAATTGCATTAGCTGGTTATCTTATGTATGATAGAAAAAGAGCTAAAGATCAGAACAAACAGGATGACAGAGATATAAGGAAATTATCACAAATTAGATAAGCTAGAAGCATGACTTCACTTGTTCCCGAGTCCTTGGTTCCTCAACTCAAAGGCAGAAACTCTGGGAGAAGTGATGGAATCTTACCTTTTTTTGTATGTCAAGGTCAAATGTAATATTAAGCACAGAACAGGTGGGCTTTAAACATGGGTGGTAGGAAGTGGTTCTTCTGCTTGGGCTAAGGCAATCAACCCTAGCCCACAGTTGTATGCAAATGTGTTAGTAAGAACTCTCCAAATGATGACAGAAACACAGTGTAGACTAACTTAAGCAAAAATGGGGAGAGGTATGGTTCATTGAATTGAAAAGTCAAGGTTAAATATTCCAGGCACAGCTAGACCCAAGAATTCAAAAGTTGGTTATTGGATCTTGGATTTCTCCTCCATGTTTTGGTTCTTCTTTCCTCTTATTGGCTCCATTTTCTGGCATAGCAGTGTGGGTCACAGCCTGGCACCTATGGGCTTCTAAACTTCCAACTTCAAGTCCATTGAGAGAGAGAGAGAGAGAGAGAGAGAGAGAGAGAGAGTCCTTTCCCAACAATTCCAGAAAAAATCTAAGTATGAGTCTCCTGTTGGCTAATGTCAATGCCCATCCCAGAAACACTCACCTGCCTGGGCCAGTGGAGCCCTCTGATTGGCTATACTGCTCCCCCTAGGCAGTGCATACTATCACTAGTACTTACTAAGTTACCAGCATGTTTGAAATAGGGTACATTGTTCAAGGTACAACTTGTGAATAGGAAGAGCTTGTCCCATTCATCTTATTGGATAGAGTAGGAAAGGAAAAATCTCTTTTCTGCTACCCAAACCACAATGTTCCATGGAGGTAAAGGAGAGCTGGGGACCTTCTTGAGGTGCATCTTAGTAAGAGTGAAGAGAATGGCAGCTGGACCTAGAAGAAAGGAATGGGTAGGGGAGGCACCTTGAGAAACCCAGTCCAAGTTGGTAGTTAATGAGTGTTTACTTGTAGAAGAAGGAGAAACCTTGGTTACGATTCCTTGAGAAGTGGGGAGAAAAGGGATGCTAGTAAAATCCTGAGTCCATGCAGTAGGCTGAACGGTGGCTCCTAGAGATGGCAGGTCCTCAATTCTAGACCCTAACTGTTATCTTGCACAGTGATGCATTTGCAAATGGGACTAAGTCGAGGAGGATCTTGAGGTAAGGAGATAATTCCTGGGACTACCTCAGAGAGCATTAACTGCCTCAGTGTCCTTATAGGGGGAGGCAGAGGAGGTTTGAAACACAGGGAAGAACAACAACGTAGGTATGGAGGCAGGGAGTGGACCGAGGTGGTCGAAAGCCAGGAAATACCAACAGGCACCAGAAGCTGGACGAAGCAAGGACAGAGTCTTCCTCAGAACTGCCACAGAGAGGGTGGCCCTGCTGACATCTTGATTTTCGCCATTGATTCTGATTTCCAGCTTCTGCATTCTAGAATCATGGGAGAATAAATTTCTGTTATTTTAGGTCACCATGTCTGTGGTATTTTTACAGTATTTGTTACAGCAGCCACATGAAGCTCATGCAGATGCTCTGCGAAAAGTGTACATAACAGCAGAAAGGCACAGGTTGGGACAGAAGGGCCAACTGGAATTGGGCTGGGAAGACAGCTAGAAACAGACAAGGTCCATGGAATCACAGGGCTACACTGTGAGTAAAAGTTTCACCGATATTTGAAGTCATCTTTTCAGAGCCTAGGACTTGCTGAAAGATGGATATCATAGGAAAGAAACCACTTGCGCCGTGTGGCTGGTCTATACCCATGGAAGAATGAAGCCTCTTGGTCCCTCTAAAAGGATGCATGGACCATTCACACTAACCACTGTCCCCTGCTTTTTTTTTTTTTTTTTCCGGCACCGGGGATTGAACTCATGACCTTGCGCTTGCCAAGCAGGTGCTTAGGCCACTGAGCTAGATCCCCAGCCCTGGTGTTTTTGAGACAAGGTCTCACTATGCCATTCAGGCTGGCCTTGAGCTCACTCTGTAGCCCAGGCTGGTCTTGAACTCGCAACGATCTGCCTGTCTCAGCCTCCCGAGTGCTGGGATTACAGGCGTGAGCCACCACGCCAGACCTGTCCCCTGCTTTTAGGAAGGCCCGCAGAGTGGGGCTTTTGGCTGGGCATGTGATTTGCTTTTTAGCTAGCATCCCTTGCCAGCCCCAGGCAGAGCAGGGACAGAAGTCAGGTCTCAGTTATCTGAGCCTTCAGTAACGTAGTGTCTGGCAGATCCTATCCAAGGGGAGGAATATTTTTCATCCTCCTGATGGGCTTAATCCTGTTAATAGGCTACCTTTCCTTCATCATCCTGGGGGAAGAGAGATTTTACTACTGAGAATAATGGTATTAATAAAGGCAGCTGATAGGTGCTGGCCACACACTGTGCTGGGTGCTGCCCGTCTATTTAACCTTCACAGTAAACTCCATCTACCCCAATTAACAGATGAAAAAACTGAGGCACAAAGTCAGTAAATTCCCAGCCCGAGGCCACACAGCTAATAAGCAGTCAAGCTATGCGTTGACCCCAGGAAGTCTGACCTCTGAGCCCCCTCTCTTAGCCCCAAACCAGGGGCAAGCAAAGAAGGACAGCCTGGTGGTCAGTTCTGCACCATCCCCTCTGTGCCCACCGCTGTTCCCTGCAACCAGCGGGGCTCCACACCTAGAGACCCTCCAGAGATTGCTTTTTGTCAGTTTCTCATTCTTCATGCTGCTACTTTTTAGCCATGTTACTGATGAGAAAACAGCTTAGTAAAATCAATGGTTTTAAATTATACCTTTATGTAGCAAGGATACAAAACAAGCTACAAAACAGAAATACTTTCCCGTGACAAAAAATCAATCTTGCTGATGCTACTGTTCCTGGGCCGGCCTCCCCCGCCCAACCCCCACCTCCCTTACTTAAGACTTTCTCTGCTCTTGCATCTGCCGGCTTTGTATGGACTTTCTTCAGGTTTCTTGTTCGGGAGACTCGTTTTATCTAAAAGGTCAATTCTTTCAGCGGGGCACCCAGCAGAATTGAATATAATTATCCCAATCTCTAGCGTGTAGAATTCATGCTTGAATTCATTCAAAAAATAGCATGCAGTATAATTAACTCAGAGTCCAACCAAATCTATTGAGAAAGCCTCAGGTATCATACAGTTCCACTTACAATAGAACATTTTCATTTAAGGACATTGTACGTATTAACCCAAGTCAGCATCCAATTACTCTGAATAAGTGAATTCTCTGTTCCAGGAATGTAATTTGAAAATGTTGTCATGCAATCTGAGGCAAAAGGTCCTTTTTCATTAATCTAACTCTCATTAAAGTGGAAGCCTGCAGGTTATTTCAAATCCATTAGTTTTAAATACAGGTGATTACAATTCTATTGCACATAAGACAACAGAAGTGTCTATCAAGAAATATTGGGACATTTCGAGGGATGGGACTGGCAGGTGGTTTTTGCTGTCACAACCAAAGATGAGATTTGCCGGCTGATGGGAGGAATGGGAAACTGTTTTATTTTTAATCCCCCAGGGCTTTTTATGGCGTCAGCTGGATAAATCCAAAGGTGGGCCTGCGTGCTGGGGGGAGCTCACTTCTGCCCTGTCCTTCCAGAATTACTTCCACCCACTTAGCTTCGGGAGCTCGGTAAAATTAAGTCTCATCCGTTTTAATTCTCTAGAAAGCTGACAGTCTTGGGACTCATGGCTTCATCCTCCTTGATTCCCCTCCCCCAGTCCCATCTCTCCATACTACTCTTCCTTCTGGCCTCTAACACCAGGCTTCCTCTCCCAGAAGCTACCCCAACTGCCCCAGCCAGAAGCGATCGGTTTTGGATTTGTGCTACTCCAACCCTGAGCATGGTATGTATTTCTTTGGGAGCTGGAACCTGCTCCCTTAGCATTTAAGTTATCTTTCTATTGAATTCAATTCAATAAGCATTTCTAAGAGCTGAGGATGTAGCTCAGTGGTAGAGTACTTGCCTAGCATGTGCAAGGTCCTGGGTTCGAGTGCAAGCACTAAAATATATGCACATACATACCTATGCAAAAATAAAAAAATCGTTTCTTGGGTATCTAGCAGATGTGGTGTTGTGCTCAGTGCTACAAATTGGACAGTGAGTTATGGACTCTGCCCTGCAGAAGGTCATATTCTAGTGGGGTGAGTGTTGGAGGACAGACAGGGAAGCAGACAGTGACCCTAACAGCCCACGAGTGCTGTGAAGGGATGGTGGAGGCCCAAGGGAGAAAGTCTCAGTGTGAACTACACATCATTGCTTTACCTGAAACCCTCTAGTGACTTTCCGTGAGTTTCAGGATGGAATCTACGCCTGGCATCCCAGGTTCTGGATGGGTGTAGCCTTTCTTCCCTTGCCTGCTGTCCTATCGCTATACTTTCTTTTAGACACACTGGCTTCTCTGATTTCCTTCTCTGAATGTCTTTGTTACTGCAATGCTTTTGCACTTGTATTTTCTGTGCTTTTCTTTCCTAAGCTCTCCCACTAATATTTTCTTCTTTTTCCTTTAGCTGTCAACTGTCTCATGAAGCCTCCTTAATAATATTTTCTACACTGAGCTTGGTGACACATGTCTGTAATCTCAGCACTCCAGAATGCTGAGGCAGGAGGATTGCAAGCTCAAGTCCAGTCTGAGCAATTCAGTGACTTAGCAAAATCCTGTTTCAAAATAAATGTTTTTTAAAGAGTTGGGGATGTAGCTCAGTGCAAAAGGGCCCTGGGTTCAATTCCCAGTACAAAAACAACAAAAACAACTTTCTTAGGTAGACTTCAAATCTGTGCTACTCCCATTTTTTTCCCCAAAGCCTTAGCTACCTGAAATACTAAGTATTTGTTTGGTTAGGTTTTTATCTTTGTCCCTCTTTACCAATGACAGAAAGGAATGGATTCAGTCTATTGTATTTCTCACACAATCTACTGCAACTCAC
>RJWT010051546.1:0-10689 GCA_004365215.1 Cuniculus paca
TTATTTCCTGGTTCCTTGTTATTTTTAAGAGATCTTTCCTTTCACAATTGCAAGCTGCATGCCTGTCTTCAAGGTCTGAAAGTATCTTCAGTTTCTTTCAAGCAGTTTTGCCAGCTTTCAGTGGAGTTTTTAATTTCCTGGATATTTCTTTGAATCTGTTTCATGCATTCTAAATCTCTCTTATATTGTTCATTCATGGTTTTCCTTATTTTTCTGTGCTCCTCTATATTTTTATCAATGTCTTCTTTAGAGAGCTTAGCCATTCTTTTATTATGTTTTTCATTTCTTCTTTTACCTGAGATAGCATTTCTGTTCTAATTTCTTTTATAGTTGTCTCTTTACATCAGTTGCCATCACTTCAGAAACTTCAGATGTGTGACTCCAATCTCTTCCATGTTTACATCTCCTGGACTTGCTCTGCTTGGGTTGGAGTCAAGAGACTGCCTTTCCTTCTTCATCTTGACATATTCCTGGGTTATTCCAGATGAGTGGGTAGTGGGGTCCCAGGCACTTCCCACAATGGCTACAGTTTCTCTGGTATGTGACTGTTTGGCTCTCCTGGCCAGCGCTGGCTACAGGTATCCAATGGTGCCCACTGAGTGTGATGGTGCAGGGTCAGCTGCTGTTTTTCCCAGCCTGTGCTGGCTACCTGATGCAGGAAATGTCCCCAGTGGCTGCTGGAGTGCACGCAGGGACAGGTTTGGCTGCTGCCTACCAACCAAGCTGGTTACCGGTGAAAGCATCCCATCTCATATCTTTTTAATGTACGTTACATATCTGTTGGTGTTTCTTCTTTTGCTACTTGTTTTCTTTTGTTTTCTTGATCAACCTAGCTAGGGAGTTAATGATTTTGACATTTTTTTCAGAGAATTTATTTTTTGTTTTATTAATTTAATCTACCATTTCTTCTTTTACTGATTTCCATTCTTTTTATTTCCTTCTTTCTCATTTATTTGAACATTATTTCTATAACAGATTAGATTTAAACCTTTCTTCTTTTCCAAAGAAACTATGTTTTCATCTAAGTATGGCTTTCACAAATTTTGTTATATCTTCCTTTCTGTGTCATTCAGTTCAAATATTTTAAAATCTCCTTTGTGATTTCTTCTTTAATTCATTTAAAAGTATGCCTAGTTAACAGTGTGTTGAGAAATTTTAAATATTTTATGTTTTCCTGGTATGAATGCATTGTAATGCATTGACTTGCCTAAGCTTAATTAATTTCTCAGAATTTCCTTTTTCGTATGATTCTGGTTATGCTGGGCTATAAGAGAGATTCCTGGGGGTGATTAGGAGGCTATAATGGAAGTATTAGCCATTTACACCTCAAACAAGGTATTACTGATCTACTGGTTTGTTTCATTGGCACAAAACAGTAGCTAGGCCCTCACCTGCTCTAGCATCTCCTCTATCCTCCATCAGCTTCCTTGACTCACAAATTAGATGTATGAATTTAACTCAGTGATAATAGACCTTGGCTTCTGGTAGGGGGTTTAGGTCAGCAGTAGAATATGTGCATGAGGTACTGAGTTTAGTCCCCAGCACCTTTCATCCCAAATTCTGGCTTCTGTAAGATACTTTCATCATTAAATCATAGGCAGCAAGAATGGATACTAGTTCTAATTCATCGATGTTGGATTCTAACTTGTGTTGCATTTTCCGGTCTGTTTCTGATCCTCCCTTTCTGACTGCCTACTTAATGTATTTCAAGTTCCAACACTTGTCACAGAAACTACAAAAGCCTTATACTAGCTTGTAAGTCAACTTCTCCAATTGCATAAGCCAATTCACTATGACAAATCCACATGAATGTAATATATGTTTATATATATGTGTGTGTGTATGATATATCTGTATCTATATATTTATATCTATATCTAATTTTATACTACTCGAACCCTAACATCTAGATTAGTGATGGTGAACCTGTAGCACTTGTGTTATTTGTTTTTCTTTTAAGACAAAAACATTAATGTATGAGTTGTTTTTTTCTAAACTAAAACCTCAGTATTCAGGTTTAATTGCAGCATTGGCACTTTGTGATAAATTTGTGGGTTTTGGGTTGCAGTTTAAGCACTAAAAGGTTCACCATCATTGACTTGGATATATTATTGTTAATCTTTTTTTTTTCCCCACAGCCCTTTCCCTTTTTTTGTTTTGAAATAGGGTCTTGCTAAGTTGCTAAGACGCCCGGTCTGGACTCAAACTTGCAAAACTCCTGCTTCAGTCTCAATGTAGACATTAGTCTGTGAAATACAAAAGTATGTGAAAACCCCTGTGTGTTAAGGGAAAGAACACTACGATATGACTGGAACATAAAAGATTTAAAGTGGCAAGAGATAAGAGCCAAATAGTTAAAATAAAGCATGATAATAAATTGCCTCAACAGTCCTAATATGGATTTTGAAATCTTTCCTCCCAGTTATTACAAAGCCTTAGATTTTGGAATAAGGTGATGGTATAGTTAAATCTATATAAACAAACAGCTTACAAAGACCTGTGTAAATGAGTAAAGGTTTGGCAGGGGCAGGACAACCAGTAGTGTTACCAATTAGGAATTGTGCTGTTCATCACAGTGTACAGATTTGCAGTTTTGTCTGGACTTGTTCCCTCTAGATGCAATTTGAAGCCCTTTTGACCAGTATGTTCTTCAACCAACAGCCATCTTTTCCATCATTTAGAAATGTGGGGCAATAGGTTGTTCCCACTGGAAGGAACAAGACTGTATGAATGCTGTTAAGGTTAAGTTCAAATAGTAAGCAGAGACAGTTAGAGTCAAGTAGGTCACAGTGGTACTCCTTGGCAAGGAAATTCCAGCATTTGGACAGGTCAAGGCATCAGAGATAATGATGTTGAAGAGCAAGTCACACAAGAACAACCTCTGATCCTAAGGAAAAGTAGTTCACTGTCTGCAGTCTGTTACACTCCCAGCTCTGCATGGTGAGAGCAAGGGTCTGGAGAATGTGCCTGCAGTTGGAATTTCTAAGTTGCACTTTGCTTTTCATTAGGAGAGAGGTAGAGTTTACAGATCTTCCAGGTCATTACAACATTATTCATGCTTACATAGAAAATCCTAGATGACTCCTAGGTATAGGAAATTATAACTGTACATAAAGATACAGAGAAGATGTAACTATTTGTAGGTTACCAACAAATATTTCACAACCTAAATAGGAGTTAATATGAAGTGTTATAATAAGAACATTTTGGGAGAGGAAAATCATGGAAGGAAGTTAAATAACATTATGTAGAAAGAGACCAGATTTAAATATTGTTATATAAGAAAAATAAATAAGATGTCAACTTTTAGTTTGAATCCATGAGGACATCATTCTTCCACTGAAAAAAGATAGAACTTCAGGTTCCAGATAGACCTTCCTTGATGGCTCAATAGCAGGCATTTAATAATACATTTTCAAACTCACATAGAAATCAATTATGAAGTACCCAATGTGAACACTGAATGAAGGCTTAAACAAAGATTGATAATGAGATTGATATTTTGTGACTGAATGGCAAGGAAGAAGAAGAATACCAGAATGCATACAGAAGAAACAAAAGTTGACCATGCCAGGAGACGAGGACTCATACACACAGGTATAACCTCCCATTGCATCCTTCTGTCTCTGTTCCAGTATTAGAGCTGATAGTTGAGTCACTGACCTTGAGAAATTATTTCTGCACTACTCACTAGGACAGGGTGCCAAAATGCAAGCATCAGTAGGCTAATGGTCTCCTGCTTTATGCCAGTATTATCTGTGAGTCTTTGTAACTGGCACATTCTACCAGCTTCTTTTTAGTGGTTGCTGTCTAAATCATAGAGTTCTATAGTCACCTTTCTTTACTGCTATTTACATCCTCTGTTTAATCTGATTTTCTTAGTTCTGATCCCAATTTTTAAATACTCCTCTGTCTTTCAATTGCTTCCAAAAGACTTCTAGAGCCCTTCAGTATAAACAAATCCTCTCACATTAACTTTATCATACATTGGTCTTTGTACCTACTTCCCTGAAAATTTGATATGTCCTTTTAGTTCTCTCAAATGAAAGTTTACCGTTCTTCCACATATTGCCTTGGTAAGCACCACGAGGTAAGTTAATTGTTCCTTTTGCTTTCCAATGTTACTTTCAGATTTTTGTTCATTTGACTTCTTATGAAAAGTCATATCCCTGAAAACTCTGTTTTCATTCATAACTCTACTACTGGCCTTATAGTTCCCTTCTCTTCACACACTGGATTTTGGCTCCACACCTTCTAACAATGATAAGAATGACTTTAGTTTTCATGTTGACAAGCCATCCTACATCCATTATCGTCAGCCCCTGTGACTTTCACCTTTACTGCATTCTACAGTGACCATAAGCATGACCATTCACTTGTGTTTCTATTCCCTAGACCTTGTTATGATGAGGAATGTTTTCCTCTCTGAAATACTTTAAATTTCTCACACAGACCAATATCCAGGAACCCTCAATATCTATCTTTATGTTAACTGTCCTTCAGCTATCTTGGTAACTTAGATTCAGTTTATTCCCAGCCTGTCAGCTGTATTGTAACCTCTCATATTTTTCTGCTCAAATTGGGCCGCATAACATGTCATTGAACTGTTCTTTCATTAGTACACACAGTTCCCTTTCCTCTCATCTTTTCACTTTATCTGCTAATATAAATGTAACTTTGGCTTAGTATTTTTTATTTTTTCAATTTCTACATATGGACTAAATTCCTTAGTGCTTATTTCCACAAAAACAAATATCCATGCAGACTACCAAGTCTACAAACTCATGCTCTTCAAATAGAAACAAGCATGTTTCATCAGTATTTTTATCAACTTGTAGTCATCTCCCTTTTGTATTTCCCACTTAGACACTTCTAAACCTTCACTGGTATCAAATGCCCTTTCTAATACCAGTTCTCTTCACTATTATCAACAATATTGTGCCTTTCAAGAGTGATAGAAAACCAAGGCTGCTCACTGCCCCTACCTCTCTTATCTACATTCATACCAACTTATCTCCTGCAGTCCTTAAAGACTGGGTTGTCTTACTGCTTAATCACAGCCAACCACTCATCCTTGTTGTTGAGTACATCCTCCTCTATCTCCTCTTAAACTTGACTTTTCATTATTCTATTTTCCTTCTAAATAATTATTTCATTCCTTTCCTGAGCTAATAAATACTTCAAGTTTCTCTAATCCTAAAAGAAATGCAAATATCTTTTCAATCTGTCTGTCTAATCTATCTACTCTTCTTCTATATCTAAGCCTTTTAAATCCCTCAAAAGAGTGGTCTACATTCACTACTTCTGCTTTTTCATCTTTTACCTATGCTTCAAAATACTTCCACCATGCTGTTAAAACTAATAAGAACTAAAGTTACTAATATTTTTGAATTGTCAAATACTTTGACTATTTTTAAAGGATTCATATATAGCTATCTATTATTTTATATATAATTTATATATGAAAACATTTTCAATAACCTATATCTCCCACATATCTTATTACTTATATATATCATTTCCAATAATATAATATACTGTTATATTATTTTAATAATGTAATATATTAAATTTAAATTTATATTTTCAATAATCTATACATGTGGAATATATATACATATTTCCCACATCTACTCACAAAATATCGAGTCAGTAGTTAACCATCTACTGGAAAACTGCTTCAGTGTGTCTCACAAAAAAAATAAATAAATAAAAAACAAAAAACACCTTAATGTCAGGAGTTACAAAACTGAGCCTATGAGTTTTCCACTTGTACCAGCTCTTTGTTCAATTTCATAGTTTATCCTTCAGCCGCATCAAATTATTTATAGTTCCCCTTACTCACTGGGATTTTCCTGTTTGACTCCTTTATTATACTGAGCTCTGTGCTGGCATGCTCTTCCCCAAGACTTCACGTAATGTTCTCTCAAAATTTACTTTGAAATTCTATATTATTTCCCTCAGAATGCATTTTTCCAGGATGATTGCTTGTGTTTTCATAGCATCCTGTCTATATCTCCATTGTCAAGATTACCAATAAACACTACCTTTCTGTCTTCAGGAATCAATTATCTATTATTATGTTCTTAAATTCCCAGGACCCTTTTGAAAAGATGACGCCTCCTGTGATACTAATCTTTTGTTTTTCCTCATATGGCAACCTGATTTTGGCTTTATTTCCTCTACGGTCTCTAGTTTGAAGTCAGAGATTAATCTTCATTCCTCTTCTTGTTTATATCTAAATCTACTCCTGAACAATGTCATCTACAAAATATAAATACCAACTATATGTCATACCTCTACAGTGCGAACCACTTCCCTGAGATTCAGACCTCAAATTTAATTATTATCTCAAACTTAATGGACCCCTTAAGCATTTTTGACTTATAATCTGCTTCCTTGCCCAGTCTTATCTATCCAGTTTAATGACACAACATCCACTGGTAGTTTACACCAAAAACCAGGGGCCATCTTCAGGTCCTCCATTTTTCTTACTCTTCATTCCAATTATACCACAAATGTGATCATTTTTCAGTATTTCCACTGCTACAAAATCAGTCCTAACATGGTGATGCATTCCTGTTATTCCAGCATTTGGGAGGCTGAGGTAGGAGGATTATCACAAGTTTGAGGCCAACTTGGGCCACATAGTGAATTCAAGGCCAGCCTGAACTGTATACCAGGACTCTGCCCCCATCCTCTCTCCAATTGGTCCTCATTTTCCATCTTCCCTCATTTTCTAGGGTCTGCTGTCTTCTTTCCTTGTTTCTACTATGGCTCCTTTCATTTATCCTGTGCCCTGCATGGAGTTGCATTAAATCATAAGGTTGTATCAAACCCTTGTGTAAAACTGTCCAATAGTTTCCAATTGCACTTGGAATAAAAATCAAACCCCTTAACCACACCGTTAAAGCTCTGGCGATTGGGCCCCTGCCTCTCTCTTTCTGACCTTATCTCATTCCAGCAGTTCCTTCATTTGCTAGGCCCTAAGTACACTGGCCTTCCATATGCTCCTATTCCCTCTCTTTCTGTATCTTTCTCCCTTAGCACCTTTGCCATTTTATCCCTCTTTCCAGGCATATTTTTCTTTCTAATCATAGCACCCCTGTTGTGTCCACTACATCCAAAATACGACAGACCTCTAGTCCATCCATTCTGTATTCGATTCTTAGTGTTTACATCAGTATAAAAACCAGTTTCCAAAATAATATTTCTGGTCACATCACTACATTGATTCATTTTCTGTAAAACTTATGTGAGCAGGACCCTCATGTGTCATATCACTGCCATATCCCCAGGCCATAATTCAGTGCATGGAATGTGGTATTCATTTGTGCTGTCTCTGCTGCCCTTACCCATGAAGGTTTGAGAGTTTGAAGCTGCTATACGCTTCCTTGCACAAAGCATGGCACAGAGATTGTTAAATAAGTATTCATTAGGTAAATGAGTGAATGAACATACCAGCATGAATAAACTCATATTAGCTACATTTAATATTTTCAATTGTTCCTTGGAGAAAAATCTTGAGTTAGAAGAACTTTGCAGGCAGGGGTCTAGAGAGACATACAGACTGGGAGGTATGAGTCTTGCCTTGGTTACTCTGGAGCCTTAAGGTGGCCAGTCATACAATAATCCTCCTCAAGAAAGAGCTGTATTAGGCCTATGCCTCTGGCAGTTCTGTCTCTTATAATTTTACTGAAGTTATTCCTTTCTGAGTCCCATGAGCCTGTCATGCTTTTGTTATTTGTTTTACTCTGGTGGGTGCACTTTAGTCTAAAGACCAACTATGAATAACCACTGTTCTGGTTCCACACCCATCGAGAGGTTATCCAAGGAGATATAATTTGGAAGAAAAGAAAGAATTTGGCATCTAGGTCCATCTCTTCGGTAGAGAAAAGCAGTGGAAACAAATTTAAAAGTTGCCAGGAAAACCCCACTTTCTGTAATCAAATTGACCAAGTTTTTGGCTTGGGTTTACAGAAGCACTATCATTTCAAAACAAGAATTTGCTTCCTAATTAACTTTGGAAAGGAGAAAGAGAATCATGTTTAGTGCCCTTGGAGAGTGTTTTGTCCACATCATGTCTCTTGTGAACTCGAGTGAAGTGAATGGGCTATGCAGATTTTGCCCCAAGGAAAGAAACAGAGTTGTGTGGGCAAAGCCTTGGTGTGCGAGTGTCAGCAGGCCACTAATTAGCAACGCCTTCAGTT
This sequence comes from Cuniculus paca, assembly GCA_004365215.1. Lineage (NCBI taxonomy): Eukaryota > Metazoa > Chordata > Mammalia > Rodentia > Cuniculidae > Cuniculus > Cuniculus paca. The sequence goes on from RJWT010051546.1 coordinate 8,211, forward strand.
GTCATCTCTGGTCCCTTAAAAGGAGCTCCATTATTCCAGATCCAGTTTCTAAAGTCTTAGAGTAGTCTTTGGCTCCACCCTTTCTTTCATACTCCTTATCTGATCCATCTGAAGAATGCCATCACCTCATATATAATCTTTGACCAAAATATTAAAGCATTTGATGATTTTATATATAATCCAGACTTCAAGAATGGTAGCAGTGACAAAAACAAAACAAAAAAACCCCCCAAATTTCTAGACTTAATGAGACTGACAGGAGAAAACCATGCTAAGTCTCTTCTTATATGCTAAAATTCAATCTATTTGGACCCAATAGTTAATCATCAAATAGTTAATAGTCAAATCTTAGCCTGCCTTTGATTAGCTGTATTCTTTGGGTTAGAAAGCCTAGACTCTCAGAGTTTGGCTGATAGAAGTAACAATAGAAGTTAATTTTCACTCTCCAAAGTCTTCTGATTCTGGTTTTTCCATAACAGAAAACAACAACTAAAGTGAAACAGTCATTTGGATGTCCTGTGTTGTATAATCCCTTTGGAGAAAAGAAAAAAAAATACCTGCCAAATGCTGAAAGCTTATTCTTGGTAAGTTGCTAATTCTCTCTTTTAGTATCAAACAGAGGAAATGTATATAGTTAACTAACTCTAAAGGCAGAAACCAAGGGCCAGATTGATTGAGACCCTCAACCAACATTGCACAGCTAGTAACTAGCTAAGCCTGGGAATGTGCCTTACTTGCCTTCACTACATCACACAGTGTTCTGTGAGGAAATCTGAACCACCCAGAAATCTTATGCTGCACTTCTGCTCATGGTTTGACACTTGATTTCCTGCCTTATTTCCCTGAAGACTATAAGCACCTGCAAGTAGCAACTGTGAATGATTTGTCCCTGTCGTAACTGAGTACTTACAAGTTGTATATGTAAGTGCTTGAGATGGTTTAGTGAAGAGTGAATGAGCGAGGCCTGGGTTACTCATTGGAAGACAGGGTTGTTGACTTCCTACAATGAGCTCAGAACAAGGTTTTGCAGGTTGTACTAGAGCAATCTGGGCATCTGGACATCTGGCCAGCCTGAAGGCCCTTTCATGGCAGGGTCTGGAGGATCAACTTAGCATGAACCTCTGTCACCTCCAGACCAGCTCATCATTTACGGCCAAGTCCAGCTCCTTAGCCTAAGAATGTTGCCTAGATCAGTGATGGTGAACCTTTTAGAACTTTTAACGATACAAACAGCCCACTGCCACACATATGCCACATGATCGCCACCATTGGCCTAGATTATCTCATCTCTTGTAGGCCTAACAAACTATTTAAATACAAAATAATATATTCTACCTTAGGTTCCAGACACATAGCTTATGTATGTTAATATTTATTATGAAGAATAGTCAAAAGTTGTCCTCTATTAAACAAACTACAATTTTCAAAGTGCTTTTCACATGCATCACTTCCTTTCATTCTCACAATAAGTATTCAAAGGTAATTTTGGTTTGCTTTCTTTCATATTTGAGGGTACCAGGACCCAAAGAGACTATGTGTTTTGCCCCACAATACACAGACAAAAGGTATAATTTGATGATTGGGTTCCTGCTTGGGACCATATGTTCTACTAAGCACATCATTTGCATTCTCTTTTTATCCTCAAAATGTCCTTATATTGTAGGTATATTGTGTTTCATATATTGCATATGCAAAAAAGTGAGGATAAACTTCTTAAAGTTGCACAATTGCTAAGAAATAAAACCAAGACTAACAGTCTAGAGACCATCTTCCTGCCCACTCTGTTGTGTTGTCCAGTGGAGTGCAGTAAGTGGCACAGGAAAAAGCCCAACTCTCACAATCTGACTTCCCATGCAAGAGAAACCTGGAAGACTGTGAATGTATCTCTAGTGCTATATTCTTGATTTTTCTCCTTCTCTTAGTTGAAATTGTTATTTGAAGATTTCTTGAGTACCACCTGGTCTTCAGCAGATACGAGTATAATTCCCACTGGTAGTTTTTCTTAAATGCCCTAATTTCACCTTCTGCATATCCATCTTATATGTCATAATGACAAAATTACCTTCCTTAATACAGTTTTCATTATGTCATCCTAGTTCAGGACAATGAATGGCACCTGTTTGCTACTACGTGAATTCTAACTTCCTAACTTGGTCTTTTATTTAACTGTCTCAACATATTACCCACTTTTTCCTAACACACTCCTTATCAAAAAGCTCTCTTTTCACAAACAACAAACGCACTGAGAGAGAAATAAGAGAAACCACACCCTTTACAATTGCATCCAAAAAAATGAAATACTTAGGAATCAACCTAACAAAGGAATCAAAAGATCTATTCAATGAAAATTACAGTACTCTGAAAAAAGAAATCGAAGAGGATCTCAGAAAATGGAAAGACATTCCATGCTCATGGATAGGAAGAACAAACATTGTGAAAATGGCCATTCTCCCAAAATTATTATACAGATTTAATGCAA
>RJWT010051547.1:0-10703 GCA_004365215.1 Cuniculus paca
GAATTGAAAAAAAAATCAGGCCCCCAAATTCAAAGACCCAATCCAAAAAAGGGCATCTGAGATGAATATGTGCTTCTCAGATGAAGAAATACAAATGGAAAATAAATATATGGAAAAATGTTCAACATCATTGGTCATTTGAGAAATGCAAATTAAAACAACACTGGGATTCCATCTGATTCCAGAAAGAATGACTGTCATCAAGAAGTCAACCAATAACATGCTGGTGGGGCTGTGGGGAAAAAAAGGAACCCTTCTCCACTGTTGGTGGGTGTGTAGACTGGTACAACAGCTGTGTAAATCAGTGTGGAGATTCCTCAAAAAACTAGGATCAACAGTCCCATTGCACCCAGCTATTCTCCTGAATAATTTCCCAGAAGAATTGAAAACATCATGCCACAGTGATATATGTGCACCCGTGTTTATGGCAGCACAATTTGTAAATCTTGGAAACAAACCAAATGCCCATCGACTGTGGAAGGGATAAAACAGCTTTGGTATTTTACAGTGGAATACTTACTACTCAGCTATAAAGAAAGATAAACTTGAGGATAAACTTGATGTAAACATCATATTGTGTATCTGGTGTAAAAAATTCAAAGAGTAAACAGTATCCAAAATGTGCAATAGATATTGTGAAAGTGAAAAAAAAAAGAACAACTGAAATGGACAAAAGGAAAAAAGAGTATATGTATGTGATAGATAATTATACTATCAATCTCTATTAAAAAAAGAATGGTTTGTGCTTTCATTATTTGAACATTTTTTTCATGCCTATATTGTGTAATCTGAACAACTGCTTTGAAGATAACAATATGCAATATATTAACCATTGTTAATCTATTATTTTGAAATTCTGTATATCATTTTTATTATTTTAAAATAAAATAAAATAAATGTAACATGCAGTTAGGATGATTAAAATACTAAACTTTGAGGGTCCTAGGTTACTAGGAATTCCTAGTTTGACTTCTGCCAGTTTTGTATGTAATCTTTAGAATTACTTTGAAATTTAAAAACAGTTTAAAAACTATTATATAAATATTCCAAATAAAACATGTTGGGAAATTACAACTTGTCTCATAGGTCTAAGTAAATATATTTCTCTTATTTGTTTTTATGTATCTGTTGAATAAATTCTGATCAGTAGATTTGCTATATTTAGATATATAGGCATTTTTGAAATTTAAAACTTAGAAAGGTAATGTTACATTATTTGAAGTGGCTTCTAATATCTTTTGATGACTAAATTACTTTAATGGATGCATCTATAAAAAATAAAGCAATATGATAAACTGTATAAGGAAAGTTTTATTTATTTCCCTAAATACATACAGTAATACAGTAGACCCCATCTACTTTATTGTGATATTGCATCACTTACCCTTTAAGTGATTTTTCCCTGTTTGGAAAATTTTAGTAGCTCTTAGAACTACCACTTCTGGTTAAGATGGATTAATAGGAACTAGAATTACTCTTCATCCTGAAACAACTAAAGAACATGGACAGAATACATGAAACAATGGTTTTCATGATATTGAACATCAGGCAAAGAAGGGCAGTGATTCCCAAGAAACAGGAAATGAATGAGATGAGCCCTACGATTGCCTCAGCTTTGTACCTGAGTTTCCAGGTTAGGGTATAGGAAGGGGCCTCCACATGAGGCAGGGAATGAGTAGAAGCCAAGAGAGTTGAGTTCACAGGGCTGAGACTGGAGGGGAAAGAATCTCCCAGACCTGCATAGCTTCTCTTCTAGTGTTCAGCTGGATATTGGTCAGCACATGCATCAAACTACCCATTGTGGGGAAAGAAAGCATCCAAAAGAATTGGAAGAATCAGTCCCTGAAACTCATTTAGGGCTACAAATCGATGCCTGTTTTGAATGACTACAGGAGAAATATCTCATAACTCACAGGGCATCACCTAAAGTACTCAGAAAGGTTTTGCTTTATTTAAAAATTAGGCCCAGACTAAGTGGTGCTCTATTTTCAGATAACAAACATAAAGCACAATCAAAAAGATAAAACTATGTAACTGTGTTACAGAACAAGCTCAAGAATAAAAAAACCACACACACACACACACACAAAAATCAAAATTTACCAGTCATACAAAAAAGCAGGAAGATATCAATAATGAAAAGAAAAAGTCAAAAGCAACCCAGATATGTCAGGGATGACATTAAAACACTTAGAATTCTTATGTCCTATATATTCAGGGAGCTGTGATTAATTATTAAGAAAATGGCCAGGCTGGGCATGGTGGCACACTCCTGTAATCCTAGCACTCGGGAGGCTGAAGCAGGGGGATCATGGCAGGTTTGAGACCAGTCTGGGCTACAAAGTGAGCTCAAGACCAGCTTGAACTGCATAGAGAAACCCTGTCTCAAAAAGATCCCCACCCCCAAATAAAAGCCAGATAGTATTTTATATTATGTGAGCCACATAGCCTCTGTGGTATAACTCAACTCCACAGTAGCCCAAAAGGAGGCATAGACTGTGTATGTGTATTGGAATATGATCTTGTTTCTAAGACAGGTGAGGTTTTACCTACTGACTAAGCTAGAGGAGAGAGTGAAGAAATTTTAAAAAGTCATGGAAGATGGCATACTTGTAAAAGAGAGACCCAGTTCAAATTTGTAGAGATGAGAATAATATTAAAGGTGAAAGTTACCCTTGATGAGTTTAATTTCAGTATAGGCCAGGGAGTGATTAGCGAATTTGAAGACATCACAGTATAAATTATCTAAAATGAAGCACACAGGAAAAAAAATATGAGAAAAAGGATGCAAATTAGTAAGTTGTGTCTGTCTTGCAGTGTCCTTATATACATGTGAATGGAATCATTGATGGAGACAATATGTGAAGAAGTGATGGCTGTAAGTTTTGTAGGTTTCATTAAAAACTTTAAAACCACAGATCCAAGAAACTCAGTGAATCGCAAATGTAAAACTACATTGAAACATATAATCAATTTGATTAAACCTAGTGCTAAAGAGAAAAATCTTAAAACAGAGACAAAAGACACATTTTACAAAAGAACAAAGATGAGGGTACAACAGGGTTTTCGTTTGAAACTTGTTATGGATGAGAAAATAGAACATGAGCTTTTAAAGTGTCCAAGGGGGGAAAAATACCTGTCAGTCTAGAATTCTTTACCCAGTAAAGGCAAAAGAAAGACTTTAAGGACACATTAAAAATGGAAAGAATTCGTCTTAAACAGTGCTGTAAGAAATCCTTTGAGCAGAAGGACAATCATGCTACATAGAAATCTGATTCTGTACACATTACTAGTATTAAGAAAAGGAAAGGTAACGTCACTGAGATACTCCAGATATGTAAAGGATAACAAGCAAATATTAAAATCAGTATTTTGCCAGTCGTTAAAGCTTTTGAAGAAATGCAAAAATTCCTTGAAACTAGAAAATTATCTAAGCTTACATTAAGAATAGGGTAACCTGAACAACTTTGTATCTGAAGAAATTGAATTTGTCATTATCTATCTGACAAGGAAAACTGCTGTTTATTACTTTCTTTCAGATGTGTTGCTGGAACTGACTGATTGGAAGTCAGCAGTACTGTTTACACTAAGAAAGTATGAGGCCCAAATGGCTTTACTGTTAAATTCTAAAAAGTGTATAAGAAAACAAAAGCAAGCCAGTTTTATACTCTTTAAGAAGCTGGAGAGCAGGACATATTTTCCAGTACATTGTGAAGACAGTGTTTCCCTGTTGCTAAAAGCAGGGAGCACTATTACAAGAAAATAAATCTATAGACTAATACCATTATTAAGCAAAGATACAAAAAAAAATTCAAATGAAATCCAATAATATATTTAAGGGAAATTTATAACCTACTGAAATTTATTTTAAAAGTGGAAAACAGTCACTATAATTCAATATATTAACAGAACAAAAAAGGAATACTAACAGAAAAAAAGGGATATATTGAATAAATTAAAAAGTGATTTTAAGAAGATGCTTTGGCATTCATTCTTGGCAAAGATTCTTAGCAACCTAAGGGACTTTATTCATCCTGATAAAGAACACCTATGAAAAACAACCTTTAATATATTGTACTTAGTAATAGAAGCCTGAATCCTGTTTCTCTTATGAGGAACAAAAAAGGATGTCCACTCTTACTGTTTTCATTAAACACTGTGTTTGAATTTCTAATCATTACAGTAAGATCAGAAAAGGTAATTAAAAACATCCAAATTGAGAAGAAGTAAAATTATCTTTATTTGCAGATGGATGCCACAATCACCTGTATAGAACATTCCATGGAATCTTTGTAAAAAGCCATTAGAGAATTAATAAATGAGTTTAGCAAGTTAGTGGGATACATGATAAGCATATAAAACTGAACTGTGTATTTCCATATGCTTGTAAAGACAAATGAGAAATTAAAAATTAAAATAGTGTCATTTACAATAAAATCAAGCAATATCTAATTCTTAGAGGAAATTTGACAAGAGGCATGCCAAACTCCACCCTGAAAACTACCAGATATTTCTGGGAGAACTTGAATTCCTAAGTAAATGTTTTTCTGGCAGAAGTTAATTTTTTTATGGCGTGAGTTCTTCCCATATTGATGTGGGTTTAGCACAATACTAGGAAGGATCCCAGCGAGCTTTTTGGGCAACAGTTCACAAACAGTTTCTAAAATTCATGTGGAACATAGACAGTCTAACATAGTGAAAATAATCTTGAAAAAGAGCGATAGATACTTAGAATACCTGATTTCAAAATTTTTTGTAAAGCTATGGTAATCACTTGTCATGTTGGTGTAAGATAGCTCTGTAGGTCAGGATTGTGTTAGAATAATAGCCAGAAGTAGTTCTTTAGATAAGTCATCAGTTGTTTTCCAATCAAGATGTCAAAGCACTAGGTAAAGAATAGTCTTCTAACAGTTGGATCTAGAGCAATTAATTATCCATATATTGTGCCTCCCCTACCCTGTACACAAAGTAACTTCCATCCACACGTGGCACCATATACAAAAATTAACTCAATTAATGGATCTAATGATAAAACTTCAAATCACACAACTTTCAGAAGAACATATAGATGAAAATATTTATAATCTTGGATGAAGCAAAGAGTTCTTAGATATAACTCTGAAATGGCAATCTGTGGAAGGAAGAAGAAACATGAATTTTAGTTCATTTTATTTCATGAAAATTAAAAATAGTTTATATTCAGACAGTGAAAAAAACTCTCAAAAGTCAATAATTAGGAAATAACCGTATTTTAAAGGGGGGAAATTATTTGAACAGATAATTTTTCAAAGAATATTATGTATATGGCACATAACCACTAAAGAAATGCAAATTAAAACCACAATGAGTGTCTTAGTCTTTTAGGATTGCTCTACTGGCATACTATAGGTTATGTCCGTATAACATAAAATTTATTTCTCATAGTTCTGGAAACTGGGATATCCACAATCAAGACACTAGCAGGTGTGACGTGCGGTTGGGGCTGGTTCCTGAACATCTCTGTGTCCTCAAGTGGCAGATGAGAGAAGGCATTAATTTCATTTGTGAGGGCTGCATCCTCATTACCTAATCTCTTCCCAAATGTCTCACCTCCAGGTACCACAACGTTGCAGATTAGTAAACATAAGGGTTTTCCAGAGATGTACTTGGTCAATAGCAGTGAAATACCACTCTATCTAAAATTTAAAGGGTTGATTATACCATGTGGAACCAAGGAGTAGTTTCATACACTGGCAGCAGGTGTATAAAATCATACATTAATTTTGGGAAAATAGTTGACACTGTCTTAAGTAGTTTGACATACACCTACTATGTGGCCTAGCCAGTCCTATATATTTAACCAAGAAAAATGGAAACATGAATACAAAGGCTGGAACACAAGTGTTCATTCTAGCTTTAGTTTCATTGGCCATATGGGCATACCTCAAGTATCAACCAACAGGCGAGTGGGTCAACCAAGTGTAGTACGGTCTACAGTGAATTTCTATTTACCCATAAAAATGAAATGAACTCTTGATATATACAGTAACATGGATAAATATCATGATAATTAGGCTTAAGTTTTTAAAGAAAGAAGTCAGGAAAAAGTGTATGCTGTGTGATTCCCTTGTTATAAAAGATTCTTGAGAATGCAAACTAATCTATAATGACAGAAAGCAGATCAGTGTTTTCCTGGAATAGGGAGAGTTAAGAGGATTACAAAGAAGCAGAAGACCTTGGGGATTGTGAATGTCTTTATCTTGATTATGGCGATGGTATATATACACATGCCAAAGCTAACCACATTGTACACTTTAAAATAAGTACATTTTATTAAATTTTAAAGCTTAAAAATGTTAGTAACTATTATACGTTAAAAATATCCTGTAAGAAATTAGTGTATCTTCTGGGGGAGAATTTGGTTGAGCTTTATTATTTCTTTTAAAATTACATCTATATTCTGAAAGATTAATTCTGTTTTGGACTTTTTCTACTAGGCATAGACTCCTTGATATTTTACATCTCAGTGTACAAAATTCATGTATGACCCTAGTCAGAGATAGGTTCTCCTTTTATTTTACTATAGGAAAACACTGGTGATAAACACGATATAAATTAGGTGGATGTGAAATGAATTTATATTTAAAGTCAAAACCATAAAAGTTAATCTGCTACATTAATAGTAATGTATGATTTTTACTCTATATAGTTGTTAGTCAAGTAAGTAGTTTATAAATGGTAACAATTCATATAAAAGTAGTTATAGCCAAAATTCAACTTTAATTAGTCACATGTGTGTAGCGTATCTTGTGAAAAGAAGAAAATGGGATAGAGCAGGAAGGGGCTATCCTGTCACTGGCATTGGAGGAGCCAAGTTGGCTTCAGTCAGGGCTGGAAAGGTCAGAACCAGTATGATGACCTGCCTTTGTCAGTACCCAGTACTGTGGCATATTCCTGTCTTCCTCCAGTCTCCAGTTTTTCTTTAAACATATAATATAAGCCCTAAGCAAGCAGCAAAATGGTTTATTTTCAAAATAAACTTTGAAAATAATAGAACACAGAAGTGTTCATGACCTATTACTCAAAATATAGTAACCTGTGGCTTTTTGGAAGGGGAAAAGACTGGAGTTCGTTAGAATTTGAAAGAACTAGTCTCCGGTGTTTGATAGTTTGGGCAGTTTACCTGTGTCTCCACTAACAACTTGTATTCAAGGACATTTCTACTATTATCACAGGGACAGAAATGAGATTCGAATGCATCTCCCTAGAAATAAGACTTAACCGTTGTTTGGCTTTGATCACTAATAGATACAAACTCGAGCAAAGCAGCCTCGCCTTAATGCTGCATTAGTATTATGAGCGCCCTAGGACTTCGTTGACTGTTGGTCCTATCCCTGGATTGTCCGTTGCAAAACTAGCCTGCGGGGAAGCAGTACTTCTCAAAAAGCTTCTTGAGGGAAAAACAAGTAATAGTTTTAATAGTTTGGAAAATGCACTGTATAAATATCATCTTAAAAATTTGTCTAAGGCGCAGAGTAGTCTTGCAGTGAAAGAATTGGTTTTACTTTGTTTTACCTAATTTCAGTAAAATTTCTTTGACTGGGCATTCTCCATATTAAACTGTAACAGTTGTGAAGCTGGACTTGAAAAGCATTTGAGAATATAAAAGATAAAACTGCCAGAATCTGACAGAACATTGGATAGTTCCTTAAGGGTTTTCTGTGGGGAGGAGAAGGGAGTTGGTGTAAAACCGGATGCTTTTTGGCAACAGGAGTGTGAGGTCCAGCTGAGATTCCTGAACTTTCTGTATGACCTGTTGTTCTGTAGGATTTACTGTTTGTGTTTCTTTAGAGTATACCATCTATTTTTAATGACTACTTAAGGTGCAAACAGTCATTCACCAAGTGTTAATTGCCAGAAAACATTATTCTTAATGTTTAATATTGCATTAATAAATCAAATTTTATTTTTCTTAGTAAAAGAAGCTATTTGCAGATTCCATCACAGACAACTATTACTAATGATTATTACCTTGAGGCTGTCATTACTTTGTCAGGAGTTTACATTCTAACTATGGACTGAAAAGACAAGGAAAGCTAGAGCTGTCACCCTGAATTCATCATACACATCCCAAGATGATCCTAATTGCTGCTAACAGCACTGGAACTACTGCAGTGCCCAGTGCTTAGGGCATAGCAGGCGCTCAGTGAACCTTCACCAGGAGGAAGGCTATGTGTGCTGCTCACTGGGTGGACCATGTAGAACTTGCGCTTTGCGAGTTGGATAAGATACCTGGTCATTCATGCCTTGGTCTTTTTGTGAAGGTCCTAGTTCCCTGCACCTTGGGTAGTTACTGTATTAAAAGATGGAACTACCTTTCTAAGTAAATAAAAGTAGTAGCTGGAGCTACCAACACTTGCCTGTATGCCAGTGGGTGTGGGGTTAACAATTTCATTTTTTTCCATGGTAACTGACTTTATTTTACAAAGGTAAAAGCTCAAGGTTTAATAAATAACATGTTAAGATTCAGGTTCCCCTCTGTTTCATACCAAAATCATGCTCTTTCCATTATAAAATTTTGGATTGTATAGTTTTGTCCTCAAGAGTCAGACATAGCAAAATTATTTAACATTTCCTCTTTTCCAAAATCTGCTTTGTATTACGGTCTCACATCCAAGGTTGTTGGTTATGTTAATACATGTTTAGAACAGTACTGGTACAGTGTGATTGCTTAGTTTTAGCTCTTTTAATAATTACAATTAATATATTCTTTGTAGAAAGGATTTCTGACTGCCTCAAATATTATATATTTCTGCCCTTAAAGACTTTGTAGTCTCTTTGGGAAGATAAAAAAAGTGAACATGAAACCTGAGAACGTGCAATCAAGTACTGTGGTTGTTGAATGATATAATAGAGATTAGAAATGCAAATAGAATTTACTTCGAGAAATTCATTTGTGGCTTGAGAGGTTTTTTGTTTGTTTGGTGTTTTATTTTGGTTTTCTCTCCTACTTTCTCCTACGTTTTTCTCCTACTGTGTAACAAGCTTTCAAGTTTTATGACAGGGATTTTGTCAGGTTATTACAGACTTCCTCCTGGGTTTGCTTTTGTGTTTTTATATACCTTGAACTCTTCTTTGATCATCACGTAACTTAGCAGCATCTCCCATCACTTATCACTGTCATCCTGTCCAGGACCCAGAAGGTTGGAGAACATACCCTCTGCGTTTGTGTCCTTAGAATGGGAATTGCGCCATTACTTTTGTATTCTAGCGTCAACTGGTCCTTTAATACAAATCTTCATTTTACTTGTCCATTGTCAGCTTCCTTTTCCATTGCCTTTTTGATATTTCCAAATATTTATTCTTCTTTCATTATCCATAAATAAAATAGATGCTTTTAGACTTATACTCCTTCTTAAGCTCTTCCCCGGCTGGCATCCATTAGCCTTACTGCATGCAAGGACACTAGTCATAGTTCTACCTCTTAACAATCCTTGCCTCTTTTTTGCAGGGCTGGAGATCAAACCTAGGGCCTCATGTTTGCTGGAAACCTCATCCTGTAGCCAATTCTCCATGTCCTTTTATATATTTCTTCTTGATTTTTCTATCACTGCAGTTTCCTTCTAGGAGATTTCATTCATCTTCATGGCTTCACTTGATACCAGTGAACCCCTCTTTTGCAGTGTAGGGTCTTCTCTTGAACTCTGTCAGCGGGTTTTTCCAGCAGCCTTGTGAATGTTTCTGAAGCAGAACTGTCAGGGACACTTCAGAAGTATTAACAGAAGTATTAACACAGCTGCTTCTCCCAAAACAAAATATATAAAGAGTTCTTCAGTTTTCCAGTCTTCTCTCCCTGTTGTCTTCTGTTATTTTATTTTATTTTATTTTATTTTATTTTATTTTATTTTATTTTAAAGAGAATAGAACAAAACAAAACAGAACAAAAAAAAGCAAAAGAAAACAGAATAGAGTCAAACACAATACAGCATTTCAAAACAGAATACAGAAAGCTACACAGGTCTTCAAAACATAACAACAGGAGATTAACTATGGTTACCCCAGTGTCTCTTGCTTTTCTCAAAATGGTTGTTCATACATTTACAGACAATAAACTCAAACAAAACAAAGCAATACAAAACCAGATAAAACAAAAGAGCACTACAGGCCATCAAGTTGGCCAACAAGAAACCAGAAATGGCTACTGTAGTGTCCCATTTTTCAAAAGAGCTGCTCCTATTTTCTCACATATTGCAATTAAATTGTAGGAAAGGGACTTAAACCAATCAAATCAAAGAATAAAAGCACCATTGGACTTCAGAAACTTTTCTCCATATTTATAGGGAATTTTGTATCTTATTGAGTCTTTCAGATTCTTACACTAGGGAGATAATGCGGTGTTTACACATGTGTGTTTGGTTTATTTCACTTAAGAGTATGATCTCAAGTCACATCCATTTACCTATAAAAGCCTCCATGTGATCATTTTTTATAGCTGAATAGTACTCCATTGTATAAAAGTACCACGTCTTCTTTATCCATTCCTCAATTGATGGGCATTTGGGTTGTTTCCAAGATTTGGCTATTACAAATTGTGCTGCTATAAACATGGGTGCACATATATCACTGTGGTAAGATGATTTCACTTCTTCTGGGAATATGCCCAGCAGCGGAATAGCTGGGTCAAATGGGACTTCCAGTCCTAGCTTTTTGAGAAACCTCCAGAC
>RJWT010051549.1:0-10688 GCA_004365215.1 Cuniculus paca
CCCTAAAACACATCCACGACCCGAACCCTGAGATTGTGTTAGTTTATACACAAAGAGAAATTAAGGATTAATCAGCAGAATACTATTAAAGATGATGTGGGCAGGCCCAATGCCATTGCAAGAGTTTTAAATGGAGTGGAGGGAAGCAGAAAAACCAAATTTGGAACCAGAGGGATGGTATTGTGAGAGACTCCACCAGCTATCGCTGGCTTTAAAGACGGAGGAGGAGCCAGAAATGGAGAAAAAGGACAAATGCTGGAAAAGGCAAGGAAATGGATTGTGTCCCAGAAGGAACTAGCCCTGCCAACTCCTTCATTTTAGCCCAGTGTGACCTAGTCTGGACTTCTGACCTTTGGAGTCATAAGATAATGAATTGGTGTTAGTTTAAGGCACTAGGTTTTTGGCGACTTTTACAGGCAGCAACAGGAAATGTCCTCGTACACCAGGTTGGATTTAGGCCAGTGGATTTGGAGGAACTGCTGGTCCAGAGCTGGGACTGGAGAGCAGCATGGCTCATGGGCTATCCTCACGGCTGTGCTGACAGCTCTCTCTGTCATTTGTTCCTGTTCACTCACACTGGTGCTCACACAGCCATTTGAGCAAGGCTCTCGTGCATCGGGGGCTGAGTGTCTATAACTTGCAAACAGACTGGAAGCCTGAAGGATCTTGATCATGTTTTTCACCCCAGAGGGCCTGAAGCACTTGAAACGCCCCAGTTTGTTCATCCCAGAACCCAGAGGAAAGAACTATGCCAGAAGTCTTCTCACCAGAGTAAGGAACTCTTCCCCCACTCCCATATTCTCTTGAGAAGTAACTCCACAGTCCTCCCCTGGGAAAGCATAGCCAGGACAAGGCACGTACATGGAATCATACAGATGTAGTGTTTGGATTGGCTTCTTTCACTTAATATAAAGCCTTTGAGATTTAGCCATGATATTTTCTGGTCTCAGAAAATCATAAAACTGACTTGAGTCTCCCAGGCATGCAGTGCTAGGAATCAAACCCAGGGCCTGGCAGAGTTACACCTCCATCCCTAAGCCTCCCAATCTTATGTCGGTGCTCTGGTGGGGAGTCGTCAAGCATCCTTGCCCTTCATGGCACTCTATAGTTTCCAATGCTTTTGCTCATCTGGATCTGGTCTTTTAACAAGTCCAAGACAGAAAAAAGGCAGATATTACTTGCACCATTCGGAAGGTAAGGTGGCCGAGTTTCAAGGAAATGCACTTGTTATAAGTCAACCATCCCCCTTGCTTGGGGAGAAACCTGGCTCCTCCCATTCTCAAACTTTCTGGTTTTAAAGTTTAAAACTTCTACAGATGGACCATACAAGGGTAGTGATCTCTTTAAATCTGAACATTTGAGGATCTAATTTTGCCCACAGTGACAGGTGAGCGAGAAGAGAGCCCAGTTTAAGCCATGCCTCCTCTTGCAAGCTGCATAGCCTCAATTTTCTCATTTACCAGTCGGGTTAAATGGTCCCGCCGCCTAGAGTAACAGAGAGGAGAGGTGACAGAAGAGATAACGCAGCTGGGTAAAGCATAGCAGGCACTCCACAAATGGCAGCGATTATTATCACTTTGGTTTACTAGAACTGTAGGACATGCACGCCATTAACTGTGGTGGGTGCTCTCGGCCTCTCAGGACTACACAGATTTTCTGAGGCCCAATTTCTCCCCCAAGCAGTAGCTGAAGGAACCAAGGGGTTAACAAGGAGGCAAAAGCTGGCACAGCTGGGGATCATTAGTCCCTAATGAGGGGCCAGCCTGGGAAGGAGGAGGCCTCACAGCTGTGGGGAGGGGTGCGGCCCGCCTGGCAGGGTGGAGGGTGTCTCCGTGGAGGAAACTTGGGCCACAAACTTTGTTTTTCTTATTTCTGAGCAGGTTTTACACTCCAGAGGGGAGTTCTTAGTATGTCTGAGTTTGGTTCTGGCGCCCTGGGATGGGTGCTGCCCGCAGCTGATGGCTTACCACTTCTTGTGGGGCGATGTTGCTATTGATGTTGGGCCAAGGTGGTTAGAAAACGGGACTTCCAAATGGGGACTGTGTGGCTTGGCCACACTGAGATACGGCTCCACAAGTAGAGCGGGGGCTGGGACAGTTACCCACAGGGCCGGGCTCAGGGCACAGCGCTTCTCCTCAGCCATCACCCCCAGACACACACACACAGGCGGCCCCAGGGTAGCCTGCCTTCTGGCCTCAGCCTTTGCTGAGAGAAAGGGACTGTGCGGGAC
Source organism: Cuniculus paca (assembly GCA_004365215.1). NCBI lineage: Eukaryota > Metazoa > Chordata > Mammalia > Rodentia > Cuniculidae > Cuniculus > Cuniculus paca. The sequence continues at coordinate 2,231 of RJWT010051549.1, forward strand.
CAGCTGAGAAGCTCCTGAGAGCTGGGCAGGAGGACCAGGTGCCAGAAGCACCCTGGAGAATGAACTGTGTTCTCTGACTGCCTCTGTCCTCCACAGCACCCAGGTGCTTACAGCCACCAGGCAGAAGAGCCCGAAGGGGAAGTAGCTTCACCTGGAGAAGGCGAGTGGCTCTCACCTCTGTGAGGCTTCCAGGACCCCCAGGCAGCTGTGGGTGCCATCTGCCCTGTTCCCCCCCCCCACGTTGGCTCTGTATTCCCTCCCCCTGCAGCCTCAGTCACACTATCGTGTGATGACCCATAGGCAGCTGTGAGAGGTGCTCCAGGTGTGTTGATGGTGTGATTGAATGAACGTGAATAAAAAGCAGGACCCTGAAGGTGTCTCCAAGAAGGAGATGGAGGCGCTGAGACAGGGGTCTGTCCATCGGCGGTCTCGCTGTGATGGACGGATCCCTCAGAACAGTAGCAGGTAAGAGCCCTTTGGAGTTTTTTCTTTCTTTTTATTCCAACTCTTCCCCAGTAGTGGCGAGGAGAGGCTTACTTGTAGATGCACTTGTCTTCACAGATACCATGGACATGAGGGGCCCCACCCCCACTCTGCTGTCCCCTCTCGGTAGACTCATTGTGCAGATGGGACAGATGGGGGAAGCTTGTTCTTGATCACGGCTTCACTCCTTCCCCTTCGATATCGCAGGTGAGAGTGTTCGTGACAATAGAAAGCAAATTCAGAGCTGGCTGTGACCAGTGGGTGGCTGCAAAGAAGCAAAACGTTCGAGCCCACTGCCTACCATGCACTGGATACTGGGGGAGAGGAGGAGACGCTGTAGAGCCTGGTCCCATGGGACTCATGCTCTGTGCTCCAAGGGGTGAGGCAGACAGTGATGACAGTGTGCTGTGAGAAGCTCCAGGGTGGTACAGTGACCAATGAGTTACCCAAATGGCACAGTTAATGGTCCTTTCCATTCCAGTCATGCACACTCTCCTTCTCCTCCCACCTTGATCTGTGTGGTTGTTTCTTGTCTACTTCTCAGCAGGCTGATTCCTCTCCATCCAGTGGAGAGGTGGGCAGGAAGAGGCTCAGGAGCCCACCTAGCCTCTGAGCCAAGTAGACATTCAGGAAACATGTGGAAGCATTTATTTCCACATAGCCATTTGTTGAGTTTTCCCGCATGGTCATTGTCTAAGAGGATTGCTTATGCATGAAACTGCGATGTGTTTTCGGTTATCTTCCTGGAGACTTATCTCAGTTTCACCCAGATCATAACATTCTTAGCCAGGCAGAGCCTAGAGCTACATTCAACAGACCTGGAAATCCTGGGTATCAGCTCATTCCAGGACCAAGGACAAAAATGCAAAGTCGAGACAGAGGGGATGGAGTGCCCCATCTCCCCACCCAGCTCGCCTCTTCCTTTCCCAGAAGCCTGCTTCTTCCCACTGGTTCTGTACTCCTTGACCATTGGATGCAGCCACCTTGGAGTCCCTTCCTCTCCTCCCCACTGTGCAGGCAAAGGGAGATAGTTCTTCTCATAGAATGGGCCAGAGAGAGGAATCGTGGGCCCTTGCTATTTTCAGAGTGAAAATTGAAGCCCATGGTTTGTTTCCTTGGCACTTAATTAGACTTCAGTGCCTCACAGGGCTGCCTCCTTCCCGCCCACAAGGAAAGGCCTGACCACTGAGTTTGGAAGCTGATGCCATATTCCAGGCAGGAGGGCTGGAGCCTGGAGTATTTTTACATCTGGGAGGTTGTGGAGAACAAAACGGCCTGGCTCTGGGCCAGTTAGACAAAGTCAGTTGGTAGGGGGAGGGAAGGCTGTTATATCATCCTTGCTTCGTTGAATGGCATCATAAATCTGCTAGACAGGAAGTGGGGGTTGGGCTAGGAGGACGGGGAATAGAGGAGGCTGCGCAGTGAGGCTGGAGTGGAGGCTGGACTCCTAACCCTCTCCTAGCCTTGCTCAAGTGAGGTGCTGCCCTGAGGGTGGAGGCAGGGCCTCACAGGGGACCGAGGGAGCCGCACCGTGTGGGCATTCAACGCTGTCTGGGGCAGGCTGGTACTGGCTGACTGTATGTACCTCTGGGTCAGTTCTGGCTGGCTGCACGTCCTCCAAGGGAAACGACTGCCATAGATACGGGTTTTAGGGCTGGAAGGGACTTTAGAGACCCTTTAATGAGGGCTGAAGGCATAACAGAAGGAAATTAAATTACTCGAACCCACACAGCAAATGAGAACAGGAAGTTGGGGTGCAATCTTTTGGCTCGTCTGATAGCCATGTGCTAAATCTGCCCTTCTCACTGCTGTTTCTTGGCTCTTATGTGTACACAGCCTTTCTGTTTGAGAGTGAAGGTAAGGCATAAAATGCAAATGCACTCAGGTAAAATAATTAATTTCACTTTAACAGCCAAATAACTGATTTTTATTACTTTACTGAGATTTTGATGAGTGAGAGACCTCTGTACTCTACACAACGGCACTTCTGATCCTGAGTCAGAGACCTCTACTTCCTGAGCAACCTGAGCCGGTCCAGCTCCAGGTCTCCTGGAAACCTTGACCTGTGATATCCTTGAAATAGAGCCAGCTGTTTCCAGGGAGCGGTGAAAGGAAGGCGTGGCTAATGACCTATATTCAGACATTTTGCAATATTTCTCCAAAAAACTTTAGATATCACCCTTAAGAAAACCATTACTATTGGATTAAACTTATACCCACTTATGTGATCAGGAAGCCAGGGAACCTCTCGTGCTCCCTGCCTCTTGCTTCCTCTCTCATTTCACACCTGTGGGAGTTCCACTGTGGGAACCAATGAGGAAAACCACATAAGATCCTACACAGGCCAGGGCCCAGGGGTAAGTTAAATGATAGCTCTGGCCAACACTTGTTTCTGTTCTCATTCTTTTGTCAAGCATTTCACTAGCATTATCTCATGTCCTTCTGCTAATTATCATCATCATTCCTATTTCACAATGAGGAGACTGAGGCTAAGAAAAATTGAGTGATTTGCCCAATGTCATAGAGATACTAGGGCCAAGATTTGAACCAAGGTAGACTTAGTGTAGAGGCCATGCTTCAGTCGCCCCGTACTGCTTCCACTGGTAGAAAATGAAGTCCTTCGGAGTACATAGGGAGTTAAATATTTTGTCCAACAGCAAAAATGAGGCACATATTGTTTATTATCTAAGTTAGAGGAGTCCACGGAGGGAAGAGTGTCTGAGTGCTGACGCTGGAGTGGCACTGCCATGTTCTGTGATCCTGGCCTGCCGTTTGGCATACATTTCTGATTCTCTGGGAAAATAGCCAAAACTGCCCCTTCACCTCTCTTTAGCAGGATCATGGATCATTAATAGCGTATCACCCTCATTCCTTTTTTGTCTCATATCTGTCATCTAACTCATCTCTATGGCCCAAACCTATAATCATTTGATGTCTGCTAATTGCAAATAAAGCTGATTCTTGATACCCAGGAAGTTGACACAAGCTCTTGAATGTTGCTCCCCCATCCCACTTCTCCTCCTTCTGTCACTTCTTTCTACTTGCTTTAGAAAGTCATCACCTCCACGAGGAAGCACATAGGGAGAGAAAAGGATTCTCATTGTTAGTGTTCTGTTCTCAAGTAAGTTTTGTTGGTAGTTCCAACTGAAAAAAGAAAACACCAGTGGAAGAGCTTGGAGCTCATCTTTTTGCATATGCATTTTTTTCTGGTTTGAGAGTTAAGATTATGTCTAAATGTTTTTCTTAGGCCTTGACTTTGTTGAATTATATGCAATCTTTCCCCGATGACCTATCCTTGGTCAAAATCAGTAACTAATAAATATGGATCATACGATATTCTTTTTACATCCCATTCTATGAATTAATGCATGTTAACTGCTAAAACATTGCCTAACACAGAGAAAACAGTCGATAGTTGTCAACTATTATTAATATTTTAAGATATTACTTGAAAAATACCATCCAAGGTAACGCTTATTTTGTGGTCCTGAGATTGTTCATTAGAGTGGCTTGGACTGAGTTTTAAAAAAGCAAAGCACAGAAGCGCCTGCTTGGCAAGCACAAGGTTGTGAGTTTGATCCCCGGTACCAAAAAAAAGGCAACACAAAAGTTACTAAAGAGAACCAGGGATGGTGGCACATGGCTGTAATCCCAGCACTCGCAGAGGCCAAGGCACGAGGGTCCCAAGTTTGAGCCCAGGTTGGGCAACTTAGTGACTTAGCAAGACCTTGTCTCAAAATAAAAAATGGAAAAAAGGTTGGGGATGTAGTTCTAGCATAAAAGCCCTGGGTTCATTCCCTGGTACCACAAAAATTTAAATAAATAAATAAATAAAGTATTTACTAACAGGCGGTAACTAAAAATTTAAAATAGAACAGTACCAGTTAACTCCTTAGGAGGAGACTTCTTCTAGACATGATGGAAAAGATTGAATTAGATGAATCTTATTTATAAGAAGAGCTAGAAAATCTGGATTCCTTGAAAGCGGAAAACACATCACTACAGGGCCTTTAAGATAAGGGTCTAAGGTGCTAAAGAAATAGAAGGGAAAACACAGAAAAGTGAGCAGTTTGACAATTGCAATTACTTTCCTCATGAAATATTTGCTGATTCCAAAGCAGTACTGAGATGCTAAGTACTTGAGAGGGCCTCCTACAGAACTATGGGGTAAAAATTATGATTTGGTCTTATCAGTGGGGGAGAAGTCCTAAAAAATGTTTTTAGTCTTTCAGCTGATAACTTTAAAAGAATGGTTTGAAAGATATTGAATTTACCAGTGTACTGGTACTTACAGAAATTGAAACTCAAATCTAAATAATTTCAATCTCAAATTAGATGAAGTATTAGTATTAGCTAACTGCCTGCCATAAAAAAAGTAAATCCACTCCGGATAAAGATACCATCTAAAACCTCAAATTATCACTATAATTTTTCACACTCAGTCTCTGGCATTACATCTAAAAGATTAAGGATCAAATGACTGAAAACTAAGAGGAAAACAATTATAATTTAAAGATACAGTTATACATTGCTTAATGGTAGGGGTACTCTCTGAGAAATGTATCGTTAGGCGATTTCGTCCTTGTGTAAGTACATCATCAGGTCTATTTATACAAACCTAGATAATACATAGCCTCCTACACACTTAAACCATGTGACAGCAGCTTTTGCTTCTGGTCTACAAATTGTGCAGCACAATACTCTACTGAATGTAGGTAATTATAAAGCAAGTGTTAAGTGTTTACACATAGAAAATTTATAGTAGAAATACTAAAGGTTAGGAATTTTTCAACTCCAATATAATCTTATAAGGTCATTATATATGCAGCCTTTTGTTGACTGAAATGTCATTTTGTAGCAAATGACCATGTGCATACGTAGAGTCTATTTTAAGAGGAATCAAATGAAAATCTAGGACTAAAATCAACTCAGTTGAAAAGCTTAGAAGCAGATTAGATACAACTGAAGAGAATATTCATGAAGTTGACTATAAGTGAGAAGAAAATAGACTTTACTACAATTAAGCAACATAGAAAGTTCAGGGAATACAGAAAAGAGCCTGAGGGAAATATGAAACCCAGTGTAAACATTTATGTAGAGTCTTAGAAGAAAGTAAGAGAAATAGTGTTGCATAAAAAAATTCGAAGAGAAAATGGTTAAGGATTTAAAAACTGACAAAAACATAAAGCTACAGATTTACAGTGTTATAAACCCCAAGCAAGTAAATACAAAAACAAGAGGTACATAAAACAATTAAAAAACAAAGCAAAAATTATAAAAGCAGTTAGTATAAAAACACATGTTCAGAGATACAATATTCAGATAATTTTTCAACAAAAGCAATGAGCTGGATGTGGTAGCACACGCCTGTAATCCCAGCACTCGGGAGGCTGAGACAGGCAGATCGTTGTGAGTTCGAGACCAGCCTGGGCTACAAAGTGAGCTCAAGCCCAGCCTGAATGGCATAGTGAGACCCTATCTCAAAAACAGGGTTGGTGATCTAGCTCAGCAGTCTAAGTGCCTGCCCGGCAAGCACAAGATCGTGAGTTCAATCCCCGGTGTAAACAAAAGCAATGAAAAAGAAAAATTAAATGATATTTTAAAAATAATATTTAAAAAATAAAAGATAAGAATGAGGGAGATAGATCTTTTGCAAAAGGGAAGGGGACTAAGAGATGGAAGGAGGTGGGAGAGAGAGGAGGGGAAGTGGATGAGAAAAGAATGTGTTATGTACACATACCCACTCCCCACGAGAGATGCAATAACAATCATTACATGTTGCAAATACATAGCAATAAAAAATAATAAAATTATTAAAAATAAGTGAGAAAAGGCAAAAAATGATGACCACTAACTTAAAAATCCATACCCACAGAAAATATCATTCAAAGTGAAAGCAAAATAAAGACAAGTTCAGTTAGATAAAAATGAAGACAGTTCATAACCAACTGCCAGGAGAGGAAAACTTAACAGTGCTTTTTGGGTAGAAGGAAAATAATTCCAGATAGAAGAAAGGAAGTGAAGAAAGGAATGAAAACTGTTGTAAAGTTAAACATACAGAGAAATCTAAAGTCATATTGACTGTATAAAATAATGGCATCTTAAATAGTTAGAATATGTGTAGAATTTAATATATATCATACATAAAAGAAGGAAAATGGAGTTAAAGTGTTCCAATATCCTTAACATTGTCCTGGAATTTTAAAAAGTACTAAGTTATACTGGATTTTAATAAGTCAAACATGCATATTGTAATCTTTGTGCCTACAACCATATGCTTTACAAAAAAAGAGTCTAGTCTCATGTTAGAAGATGATCTTGCTGGGCATGATGGAGCATGCCTGTAATTCCAGCACTTGGGAGGCTGAGGCAGGAGGATCCCCATGAGTTCAAGGCCAGCCTGAACTACATAGTGAGACCTCTTCTCAAAAAAAACAAAACAAAAACCAAAAAAGATAATCTTGATTTGGGTACCTCCCTCATGGAAAATTTATTTCTTCCAATAGCCTAATTTTCAATCAACTTAGAAAAGTATTTTTCAGCAAGAAGAAAAAAATGTATAGCTTTTAGTATCACAAGGATAACAAATACTAAAAGTTACATATTTTTAAATGTGTTGGATATATTTGTGACTATAGATATATAACTGGCTATGGAGAGGAATGATGCTTGATGTGTGGCTCCAACCATTGAAGCTGTCCTCCTGAAGACAGCCATGTACCCATGGGCACGCATGGGGGACTTTGGGTCTGACTCGCTGTAGTTATGCTTAGGTTATTAAGAGTAAGCAGGCCCACAGTCTGGTTTAGAAGCACAAGATTTTTTGCTACCAGGAGGAAAGCTTAGAGCATACAAACACTGGCTTGACTACTATTAAATTAATAATATTGTTAAAGATCACATGTGTTTGCATAGGGGAGCAATCAGGGTCATAAAGCTGTAATGATTTTGGAGCTGGGGACCTGGCTGACACTGGCTATAGTTCTAGGTCTGCCCCTAATCGACTGGGAGGTGCTGGGCACTGGACATGCCACTCAGCTCTGAGCACTGTCCCTGGATGGGGGTACGAAGATCACCTCCACCGAGCTGTTTTGGGAGTTAAATCTGAAGTGGCATAGACACATTCTGCACTGTTCAGATGTAAGCTATTGAGATTCACTCTATTCTTAAAATGAAATGAAAAACATGGTACTCTGGTTACCATGCTTTATTTTTTTATTTTTTATTTTGGTACTGGGGATTGAACTCAGGACCTCGCATTTGCCAGGCAGGCAACATATACTGCTGAGCTAAATCCCCGGCCCACCATGCCTTATTATCAGGAAGATTTGTCTAATACAATAAGATGTCCTGTGACACAAGGATTTTGTGGTCAAAAAGTTGAGGAATCTCTGAATGCCTTACTACCTTGGGAGAATCCCAGTGCCCCCAGCCTTTTGCTCTTTTTCTCCTGAAGTAAAAACCCTCCTTAGCCTTTGAAGCACCCCGAGAGGCCCTGCAGGGGGGAAATCAGTTTATGTCTTCTCCAGTGTTTCCCAAATGAATGTGGCTGATGAAGGCTCTGTGTGACACCCCTGCAACTCCACGCATGGTCGCACTTTACATGCTCCCTGTGTGGCCTCCTCCTGACCACTTCAGTCACCGTCACGACACTCACACTGATGCTCCCCCTTGGGACCTCGCCCCTGAGGCTCCGTGTGAGCATCCAGTTGCTTCTAAGTCCATGTCTCAGAAGAACTCAGCTCAGTCTGTGCAAATGGTCTAAAATCGAAGTCAGCACTCTCCGTCGTAAACCTGAATCTTTTCCCGAGTTCCTTACCTTGATGGGGGGCCCACTAACCACTCAATCCTGTGAGTCCCAAACACAGACTCCTCTATCCTCCTCGTCCCTCCATCTGCTTCACTCTATTTATTTCCTACTCAATTTTTATCCTAAATACGTCTCAAGGCTATCCTACTCTCTTTAACCCCATTG
>RJWT010051550.1:0-10683 GCA_004365215.1 Cuniculus paca
AGGAAACTGAGTTAGATAGAAATATTACAGGCAGTCAGACAGGGACTAGGTCCTAGGAGGAGCCAGTGCAGTAGCCCAGATACCTTGCAACTGTGGGGGAGATAGGCACCTCCTGCTGTGGTATCAAGACAAAGATCAAACAAATGCACCCACAGCCTAAGGACTGATATTCTAAATAGGTCTCTGTCACCCTGAGAAAGCCAGAAGTCACCATCCTAACCCCCTGCAGGAAGAGTCACTGCTCCTTAAGCATGCTCGCTTGCTACATGACTCGCTTCCCCATTCGTCCCTGACTTAATCAATTTTTCCTGAGCAGTTAATCTTATTGGTTGACTATAGTTCTTTCCCACTTTATGCCTGCCTTGCAAGTTCCCAGGTTTTCCCCATCTTGGACCCATCTCACCTCTTGGTTTTACTCTATAAAAGTTCCTAGGAAAGACAGAGTCTTTGGCAACCCACTTGGGACTCCTTCTGTCTCTCTCTCAGACAGAAGCTTTCTTTCTCTCAATAAATATATTCTACTTTTAACCTCCATTGTTCCTAAAATTCGTTCTTCGATTTTAGAGAACACGAGCTCTTACCAGACATATAGTAGGTTGGGAGTTTCATTCTCCTATGTCATTGGTGCCTCTTGGTAATTAGAGACCAGCCTTCTTCAACCAGAACTGGTGCTGGGACAGACACCTAGCAAAGCAGGAGCTGTTCGACACTGGAATTTTCCCTTCTCTAATCCCTGTCCTAGGCTACTTTGTTAAAGTATCAGGTCCCGTATTGATAATGCCGGAAGCAGAAGGCGAGGTGGGGTGGTGGCTGCCTCTGGATGTTCACTGCTTCCTCGTAGTTTTCAGCCCTAAACTACGGGTCATTTAGCCGTAGGAGACGGCTATCCTCATATGTCTCCTTCAAGGACAGGAAATAGTTTGGGGGCTTACAATGATAAATGCTTTATAAACTTGCTAACAGACAAAATAGATTCCTTTTTTCTTGATCATTTTTGTTAACAACAGTTACCTTTAAGCTCAAAGTATCTTAGGGTCTAAATAGTATCTATAATGGCTTATATTTTGAAATTATCATAGCCTTCAAAGAATATAGCTATGATATATGTACACATATTTGTTTATATTTATATGTTGCTAAACCTACTCACTCCATGCATATGAAAAAGCCTAGTGGGAAGTTATGGGTTCTAAGGTTACATACATTTAATCTGTAGTTTTAAAGTATCTTGCTCTTCTCTACAACCTACAGACATGATTTCTTAAGTGAAAATTTTCTCTTTTTAATTATCTGACAAAATAATTCCATCACGCTTAGTGAGAGTTTCAGAAAACTTTTGAAAACTTCCATACCACACTTGGAGCCTTCTAGATAAGAATCCACAAGAATTCTACAGATTGAGTGATGGGTTTAAAGACTTTTGACTCCTATCCTGGTGCTTCTGTTATTCTGCTAGTATCTATGTCATGTAACTAGGTATATTGAATTGTTTAGAGATGGAGATGACCTCATCTGGTAAAATAATCCCCCTAATGATTTGGGAAATTATGAAGTACATATTTCATCAAAACCTGGTTCTGCCCACCATTGTGAAATAGGTAATATTTGCCTTTGGTTCCTCATTCCAGCTCTGTTCTCTTCTCACAGAAAACTTCCTAACTGAGGCCACCAATCTGGCTTTTGACCTAGGGCTTTTGTTCTGGACCAGTGTTCCTCCATTATGTTTTTCTCTTTTGTTTTGTTTTGTTTTGTTTTTTGTTGTTGTTTTTTTTCTGCTCATGCTTTCAACTATCAAATTCTGAAGGAGAAATAAATAAACTCATCTACCAGTATTATTAATGGGTTGGGCCACTTGGGAATATTTGTGCATGTAGAGAATTCTTGGAAGCAGACAGCCTTAACTTTTAGAACTGAATTTTCAGTGGTGGAACTTTAAACACTGATAGAAGAGAGGTAGAAATATCTTTCTAGATTCTTTTCAACAGTCAAAGCAGTAAAACATATGGTAAATAAAATGGAATGGTGTCTATCAGTGAAAGAAAATGATGCATAGAGAACCATGAGACAGTATCTTTTCTCAAGGACTAGTAGATTGGAAATTAGGGCTGTTCTTCAGATGAAACTCAGTGTCAGAGATCTAAAGGATTGTAGAGCATTGCCATTACAGTAGTATTTGAGAGACTATCATAAAGAACAGAATAAGGGTTATTCTCACTACTGGTATAATACTAACAGAGGAAAGTTAGTATTTTACTAATAATGTCAAAAATTTTTGATTTATATAAGTCAATGAATTCATTGAAATATTGATAAGAATGGATCCTAAAGAGTTAACAAAAATACTTTAATTTAGAATATATTTTCCTCCTAGTAACATATTCAAATTCTTTATGATATGCTAAGAAAAAGGGTGTCTAACTTGGTAGTGAATACTTGTTTTAAACAAGCTACACAGTAAGCAGGCAACAAGCACATAGATTTGGAAACTACTGCACAACTTCAATTAACATTGTCCAATTAAGCTCAAATGTGCTTTCAGAGAATCTAAAATAAAAAGGCCTGATGTCTTGGTTACCTTTCTCTTGTTGCTGAGACAAAATACCGACACTCAAAATTAGGGAAGGAAAGGTTTACTGCTTTCAGTTCTTGGAGATTTCAATCCATACTTAGCAGGTTCCAAGGCAGGGTGGCATGGCTCAGGGGAAGCCGTTCATGGCAGCTACAAGCACTAAATCCAGTGCTAAACCCAGTGCTAAGCAATGAACCAATCACAAATGACAGATTCAATGGCCTCAGTGACTGCATGAGGCTTGGTGGGGGCACCTAGACACAAACCATAACACCTGAGTCTGGCAGATGCAAAGTGTTAAAGCAGCTTTAGCAAAAATGGTTAGGTCCTAAGTGTGACATTGGTGAAGGAAGTCAACATAAATATTTTCATAATCGAAAATGCAATTTGAGTTCATATCACTTTTGTCCTTTTAGCAATTGTGGAAGAAACCTGTGATCAGAAATTATTTTTTAAGGCTATTTAGAGTCACCAAAGAATCAAGATGCCTCAGCACCCTAACCCAGGCAAAGAAAAATCTGTTGAATCTAGGAAGGAAATCAGGTCTCAGAGTTAGACCTACCAGTAAATTATATTACATGGTGATTGCAGTGGTCAAGTTTAGTGATAAATAGCAGTACATATATGAGTGTAGATATTTGTTTATGTAAAAGTCCTATCTCAGTTTATACAGTTCTTTCCTGTACATATCTTTCAACTGGATGTTAATTGCCCTAGCTTAATTTTTAATATAAAAAGTTAAACTTTTCAAAGGAGATATTTAATTTATGTTCTTAGTTTGTTGACCAAGAAGAATACTAGGAGCTAAACACAATCATACCTAAGGCATTCCCCGTTGTCTGGTGGCAGCTCTCCAAAGAAAAGCAATGAAAGGAAAATAGGGTCTTTTCATTTGTAGTAAGTATTACAGGGTCCTTACAAGTTGACTTAATTTTCTTGTCTTCAGCTGGTGAAAACAAATCTCCATGAGTTTCCTTGCACATGCCAAAGAAAGAATTTACAGGCTGTTCTATGGATCAGTTGGTTCTGTTGACTTACTTCCCTTCTCTTTGCAGAATTGAAAACTAGGTTTCAACTTTACTAGCTTGGTTTATTTACTCATATAAATAATTCCAAAGTGGACTTCAAAGTATTCTTCTGAGAATATTTGAGTATATTTTTTTATGAATCCCCATATCAAAGATTTTTAGAAAGTAAAGGAAAACAGCAACAACCAAGCACTCTATAACAGCTAAGGAGCTGACAGAAAGCAGGAAATATAAGGCGGAACTTTGCTGAGGCATCTGAGAGAAGGGAATTGGTCATTGCTTTAATTTCAACAGGGTCAGTGAAAGAGATGTTGGCAGGATGCCTGATAAGGAAATGAAACCTGTGATGAAAAAACCCAGCATCAGATATCTATCTACATCTTCCTAGGACTCATTTGAATTTTGTGTAATAGCTTTTACAAAGTGGTATAAATATAAACATTATATTCATATCAACCTACTGTATTAATCTGTCTAGGATGCGAATGCCTTATACCAACATGAGAAATAAGACCATTCCTCACAGTATCCCAAGCAAATGGTCTGTGGTCTTGGGTAGGAAGACAACCTAGGAAGGCTGAGCTCAGCCCTCGCTGGCTAAATGCGACGCACATAGAACTTCTTAACTTTAAAAGAAACTCTTGGTCACTTGTAGCAAAACTTGACAGAAACGACTTGATTTTAGGCTTGGGTTGGGCAGCATATTGAGAATGATAAATTTCAAGTGATTGAAATTATAAAATATATCCTTGACTATAATGGGAAAAAACTTAAATCTCAGAAATAAATTAGGAAATCCATAAATGAGTAGAAATAAATATACTCCTAAGTAATAAGTGCATCAAAAACTACCAAAACTGACTCAAAAAGAAATAGAAAATCTAAACAGTTCTATAACAAGTGAAGAAATTCAATCAATCATCAAAAACAGAATCAGGGAATGGGGAGAATGGAGAATGGAGGGGGGAAAGGATTAAAATAAACAATAATATATATATATATATGCACTTGGTGTACTAATACTCCAAAATGACTTTAACTATTGTGCATCACAAATATGTACTAATAAAAAATAATAATTGAAAATTTCCCAATAAAGAAAATCCCAAGATGACATGGCTTCACTGGTGAATTCCACCAAATGTTTAAAGAAGAATTAATACCAATCCTTTTCAAGTTTTTCTAAAGGTTACAAGAAAAAATATTTCCCAACTCGTTCTATAACACCAGCATTACCTTGGTATCAAAATCAGACAAAGATATTCTACAAAAAGGAAACTATTGAACAGTATCCCTCATGAAAATAGAAGTAAAGATTCTAAACAAAATTTTAGTGAAACCAATCCAACAATATGTAAAAGGGGGCCAGGCCTGGTGGCACACCCCTGTAAACTCAGCACTCAGGAGGCTGAAACAGGAGCATCATTGTGAATTCAAGACCAGCCTGGGCTGCAAAGTGAGCTTGAGGCCAGTCTGAATGGCATAGGGAGATCCTGTCTCAAAAAGACAAAGGGCAGGGATTTAGCTCAGTAGCATAAGCACCTGCCTGGCAAGCACAAGGTTGTGAGTTTGATCGCCAGTACCACACACACACACACACACACACACACAAAAGGTAAAAGGAATATGCATCATGACCAAGGTGTTGAAATAACACTACATGACTACATGCCTATTAAAATGGCTAAAATTAAAAAGACCAACCATAACAAATATTGATGAGGATGTAGAAGATCTACTGGTGGGAATGTAAAAGGACACAGTTACTTGGGAAAATAGCATGGCAGTTTCTTTAAAAACTAAGAATATATTTACTCTGTGATCTAGCCATTTCTTTCTTAAGTATTTACATAAGATAAAAATCTCTTGCCACATGAATACTTATATATAAATATTCATAGCAGATTTATTCTTAGGAACCCAAAACTGGAAACAACCCAAATATTTATCAACAGATGAATAGATAAAGTGTGATAGATCCATACAATGGAATAACATTTAGTGAGGAAATAAAAGGAATGAACTATTGATACATGTAACAACATGGAAGGGTATTAGAATTATCCTGAATGAACGATAGACATACAAAATGATATAAATGGTATGATTCAACTTATATATGATTCTACAAAATTCAAACCAATGTGTAGTTTAATAAAGCAAACCAATGGTTTTCTGGTATCAGGGAATTGTGTGGAATATGGAGGACTAAGAGGATTCCTATGGGGCAGCTCTGATCTGAATGTTTGTGTCCCCCTAAAATTCCTATTTGAACTCCTGCCTTCAGGATTAGGAGATGGGGCCCTTGGGAAAGTAATTAGGTTGTGAAAGCTCTGTCCATATGAATTTATAGGGAATTAGGGTCCCTATAAAGTAGGTACAAGGGACTTCCTGTGCTCCTTCTACTTCATGAAGACACAGCAATAGGATGAGAAAAACCCCTAGGTATCCCCCTCTTCCTCTCCTCTACTACTGCTTCTAGCATAGAAGCTGAAGGCAGAGTGTTCTCTGCTTCTTTTGCCTGAGTGTCGCTGAGTTGGTTACTGACCTGCTCTTCTAATAATCACATCTTGCAGCCAGGGATATAGCTCAGTGGCACAGTGCCTGCCTGGCAAGTGCAAGGTGCTAAGTTTGATTTCCAAAACAGAAAAAAAAAATCTATATCTGGTTCATAGGATTGTTCTGAAGGCAAAGTGAGTAAACATTAAAGAAACTCTTAAAGAAGCCAACACATAGGAAGGACAACCCTGCAGCTCCCCTGTCTCATTCATGTGGGCTTCTGTAATGTTCCTCCCAAAAGACAGACTTGCTCCTGCCTCAGCGCCTTTGCAAATGCTGATGTCTCAGCCTGTCCTGACTGACATATACAACTCACACTTTCAAGCCTTGTTTACCAGTATTTGAGGTGAATCAAAAATTCATAAATGAAAGTCAGAAATGCCCCACAAAGAAAACCAAAGAAATGAAGTATTGACTGAACGCAAGAAATTTAATTTTAACATAATTCTGTCTTTTTATCTGGTGGGTTGAATAAAATTTTAACAAGGTTTGTTGGGAAAAAAAAGTAAAAAACAGAAATAAAAGAAATAAGATGTACTTGTCAGTCACCCTTCCTCCATACCTGAGAGACCTCGACAGCCGACAGGATCCTCAGTCACCCATTCCCTGCACCCCAGAGACCTCAGTAGCCAGCAGGATCCTTGGTCACCCTTCCCCTCCACCCAAAAGACCTCAGCAGCCCATGGACCATCAGAGACCCCTTCCATCACCTACAGAACCTTGGCGGACTGGTGGGAGCCTCAGCAACCTTTCACTCATACAGAGGCCACCTGTGGGCCTGTGACAGTGTGGTGAATTTCCACCTGAAATAGAGGACCTCAGTGGGTAAACTGGAGCAGCCCCGAACCCTTCCCCCCAAATATAGAATCTTGGCGAGCCCAGAAAGAGTGTGGATGAGTCCTTCTTCCATACAGAGAACACCGGATGGATTGAGGAGAGCACCAACAAGGCCTCTCCCAACCCAGAGAAAGTCAAAAGGGCCTATGAGACACCCAGTGACACAGTAGGGTCCCCTCTGAGGTGCACAGTATAGACAGGTAGATTTGGTGGCCTGGAACAGACTGAAGCTGCAGTAACAATAGGAGCTAAGGGTTGTCTTACATCAATACTCCTAAGCTAGTCAGCCTAGGAAGAATCTAGGACTCACCCAACAAACCCTGCAGGAGGAATTCAGGTGACTGGCCCCTCCTCTACTTTATGGGATGCAGCAGTCAGGCAAACATCAGCCACACAGTAAGACTCTAAGACACACATGATGGAGAGTTGAGACTAGTGGGATTGAAAAACCAAAGTATTAACCTGAGAGGTGAAAATGACAAAACAAAAAAGCAAAATGCAATCTCAAGCATCCCGTCCACCAGGAACAGGATGACATCGAAATAGAGGACACTGGAAGTCATACACCTGAAATTTCTGAAAAGATGGCAAGTGAAATAAAGAAACAAATCCATGAGGCTGTAGAGGAAATCAGATTAGAAATAATGGTTCAGGTAAAGAAAGAAATGACAACCTTAATAAAGCAGTTGCTCAGCATAGTAAGAGAAGACATAGATAAAAAAAAAATACAGCAGCATGGGAAAATGAGGGAAACCATGAATGAACAATATAGGAAAGAAATAGACTGCATGAAACAAATTCAATGAGATATCCAGGAAATCAAAAATTCCATTGAAATACAATAAGTGAGGCATATAGAACACCAAAGAGTCATAATCAAAAGAAATCAACCCAAGACATATAATAATTAAGATCTCAGAAATTCAACATAAAAACAGAATACTAAAAGCTGTTAGAGAAAAAGACAAAACTCACATATCAAGGAAAGCCCATTAGAATCACGGCAGACTTCTCAGCACAAACCCTCAAGTCAAGATGAGCTTGGAGTGAAGTATTTCAAGCCCTGAAAGAAAACAACATTCAACCCAGATTGATGTACCCTGCAAAACTTTCTTCGAAAATTAATGGAAAAATAAAATGCTTTCATGTCAAAGAACAACTGAAGAAATTCATGTCCATCAAACCAACACTAGAAAGAGTACTAAAAGGCATACTAGAGAGAGACAAAAATGACTACTATTCCCAGAACAACAACAGAAAGAAACCACCAGGCAGGGAAAGCAATTAAATGAGGGGAAAAGCAGGAAACCAACAACAGGAAAATAACATGACAAAGTTAAGCCAGTACATATCAGTTATATCCATCAATGTAATGGCCTCAATTTACCAATTAAAAGAAATAGGTTGACAGAATGGATCAAGAAACAGCATCCAACAATATGCTGCATACAAGAAACACATCTGACTCAAAAGGAAACTCATAGACTAAAAGTCACAGGTTGGAAAACAATATTCCATGAGACAGGAATCCAGAAAAAAGCAGGGGTGGCTGTTCTGTTTGCAGATAATGTGAACTTCAAACCAAAAATGATCAAAAGAGATAAAGAAGCTCACTGCATACTTTTTAGGGGAACAATTCAAGAGGAAGAGATACCAATCAGAAATATATATGCACCAAATACAGGAGCACCCAACTATGTAAGATAAATATTAATAGACATAAAAAATCAAATACACAATTACACAATTATAACCAGGGACCTTAATACTCCATTGTCACAAAGAGACACATCAATTAGACAAAAAGTCAGCAAAGAAATAACAGAACTGAATCAAACCTGTGAACAAATAGACTTACTAGATGTTTACAGAGTGTTTCACTCAACTACATCAGAATACACATTCTTCTCAGCTGCACATGGGACACTCTAAAATAGACCATTTATTAGCCCATAGAAAATGGGCTAAGTAAATCCAAAGGGATTGAAATTATCCCATGAATATTATTTGAACATAGTGCACTGAAACTGGAAACTAATGACAAAGAAACTGCAAATATCTATAAACACATGGAAATTCAATAACACCTGAACAACCTGAACAGCCAATGGGTTACAGAAGAAATTAAATAATACCTACAGTTCAATGAAAATGCAGATACACCATACAGAAACCTGTGGGACACAATGAAAGTGGTCCTAAGAGGGAAATATATAATAATGAATATAATAATGAATTGTCACATTAGGAAAACAGAATGAGCACAAATAAATGACCTAATGCTACAACTCAAGCTTCTAGAAAAAGAAGAGCAAGTCAAGCTCAAAGCTCATAGAAAAGAGGAAATTATAAAGATCAGAGCAGATATTAATGCGATTGAGGCTACGAAAATAATACAAAGAATTAATGAATTGAAGAGTTGATTCTTTGAAAGAATAAACAAAATAGATAACTCCTAGCCAATCTTATCAAGAAAAAGAAAGAAAAAACTCAAATTCATGCAGCAATGAATGAAAGGGTGAAATTACTACAGATCCAATGGAAATTCAGAAGATCATAAATACCCACTTTGAAAATCTTTACTCAAATAGGCTGGAAAACACACAGGAAATAGATAGATTGATAGAAACATATGAATTACCAAAGCCAAATTAAGAAAATATAAAAATTTTGAATAACACAGTATCAGTTACTGAAATTGAAAATGTGGTTAAAAACTTACCAACAAAGAAAAAGCCAGGTCCTGATGGATTCATAGCTGAATTCAAGAAATTTAGATAAAATTTAATGCCAATACTTCTCAAACTCTTCAATGAAATTGAAATGGAAGCAATTCTTCCAAACTCACTCCTGGAGGCAAGTATTACTCCGATACCAAAATCAGAGAAAGATCCAAGCAAAAAGGAGGACTATAGGCCAATCACCCTAATGAACACTGATGCAAGAATTCTCAATAAAATACTGGCAAATAGAATGCAGCAAATCTTCCAGAAGATCATACATCATAGCCAAGCGGGATTTATCCCAGGGATGTAGGGATAGCTTAACATACGCAAATCAATAAATGTAATACACCACATCAATAGAGCCAAAGACAAAAATCACATGATCATCTCAATAGATGCAGAAAAAGCTTTTGATAAAGTCCAACACTTGTTCATGATAAAAACCCTACAGAAAATCAGAATAGATGGGCTCTACCTCAATCTGATAAAAGCCATCTATGACAAACCAATAGTCAACATCATACTTAATAGACAAAAGCTGAAAGCTTTTACTGTAAAATTGGGAACAAGACAAGTGTGTCCACTATCACCACTCCTATGCAATATACTTCTGGAAACTTTATCCAGAGAAATTAGACAAGAGAGAGAAACAAAGGAATAAGGATAGGAAAAGAAGAAATTAAATTATCACTATTTGCAGATGACAAAATACTCTACATAGAACACCCCAAAAACTCCACCAAAACACTCCTAGAGTTAATAACAAATTCAGCAGTGTGGCTGGATACAAAGTCAATGCTCAAAAATCAATATCATTTCTGTACACAATCAACAAACTCACTGAGAGAGAAATTATGGTAATAATATACTTTCACAATAGCATCCAAAGAAATGAAATAGGAATCAACCTAACAAAGGATGTAAAAGACCTATAGATGAAAACTATAGTACTCTAAAAAAGGAG
>RJWT010051551.1:0-10686 GCA_004365215.1 Cuniculus paca
TTTATGGAAATTATGACTAGAAAATAACATTATTTTAAATGTTGTCATATTCCTCTCTTTATATAAATATTTTTGCTGTCATATTCTTTGGACATTTTAAGTATATTCTTTAAAATCAAGACCAGTCTTCACTCATCTTACTTTATTTCTCTTTTTCTGAAATGTAAATGTTGTTTTATATTCAAAGATAAATATTTCTGCATGCCTACACATCTATTTCAGTTTAAATTGAACACTCCTGTGCAATGTTTCTAATAAAATATGTGCTCTTAACTTTTCAAAGAAAGTTTCGATTCTAAAATATATTATGAAAAGTAAGAGAAATATCCATTAATAGCTGATGATTTGATTAAGAATGGATTAAGATAAAGAGTGGTAGTTTATGTTATTTGATGGTAAATCACCAAAATAACTCAAAAAATCAAAAAATGCACATCCGTTATACATTTTCAAGAGAAAAGCAGTCCTGCTCTTGAAATTCCTTTTAACCTTCAACAAGGTCTCAGAATAATTTTACTATTTTGATCTTTATTCTTTTGATACTTTCTCCCTAAGATAATTGACAAGATAGTCTTGATTTAGCTGATAATTTATGCAACAATGTTGTCAACTTCATTATATCATACATAATACACCAAACATAAACATCATCAGTTCTCTCTCATGTTTCCTGTCTTTCCATTCAGAGTATTCACTCTGGCAGAGAAAATCGTTATCCAATTATTTCATCAAGCAATTCTTGTATGATTTCCATCTTATTGTACTCTTCCTTGTTCCTCTATGTTTACATAATATTAGTAACTTTTAATTAGGTAAATATCAGTTGCATCATTGGAGCAGTAGGACATTGTGCGCTGTTATTTACTTCAAAGTATGAATTATGTTTATTGTGGTGATCAATAGCAACTCTACTCAGAAGCAACAACTGTACTCTCAGATTATTGCAATACACAAACTTCTAAAAAATATCAAAGAATATACCAGTATAGTTTATACCATGCACTTTATAAAGACACCAATATTTTCTTTACTCAAACATCTGGGTTTATGCTGTTACATTTGATATATTTGGTTGTGAGAAACTTAATCCTCAATGGACCAGTGTACAAAAAGTGGGGCATAGTGACAGATGACTATATTATGAGGGCAGAGTAGATGAGGTAATGATGTTATCAAGGGAGTTCGTTTATTATTTGAAAAGAAGTTTAGCTTCCTCTTTTTTTTTTTTTTTCTCTCTTGACCCTCTTCCTTGTCATGGAAAAACACAAGAAGGCCTTCAAGATTTGGTGCCTTTTATTTTTCCACCTACCGAATGATTAGCTTATTGACTTCCATTTATTAAGAATAATCCAGTATTAGTATTTTGTGACAACGGCATACAATTGACAAAGATACTATTGAATGAATTGATTTCTTCTTTAATGCTTGACCAGAGTATTTATTCACAAAATAATGAAGGGTAAAGAGTATCAAGAGACTTTCTCTTGCACATATATCCCTGCCTAGTAGAAGAATGTGAGTGAGCTAGATTTCCTGGAGACTGCATTGCATAAGCATACTTCAGGATGAGCTTGTGAGTCTTTTGGTTATTGTTTTGGGTAATTATAATGACTTTTGTCTTAATAGCAGCATGTACTAAAAATGTGCCTTTTTTTCCTTGAGGCTATGATTATATAATTATTATTACTTGTAAAATATGATCAAAACAATAACGAACATATAATTAAAAAATTTTTTTGACATTAATGCTCTTCAAAGTATCACCCTGCCAATTTAGAACACATGTCTTATGTCATTATTGTTACTCATTGAAGCAGTTCTGGAATTTCTTTTTCAAGAGTGTCTTAAATTGCACCGCCAAGGGGAACCATGATTTCCTGAAACTACTCAAACCATTTACTTTTCATGGTCATTTTAACCCCAGAGATGAGCTGGTAGTCCCACAATGCCAGATCTGGTGAACAGGTGAATGAACAAACATCATAATGCTTTTACTTGACTACTTTTCCATTGGTTGCCACCTGGCAGCAGCATTCGCTGCATCTTATTTTCCCTTAAAGACACTCACAAAATAGGACTTCCCGAACTGCTTCAGAAAGTGGCAAAAAACAAAAGCAATGGGATCAGTGTCTTCGAAGTGAAGGGGAATGTTCTGAGGGGGCTTCATGATAATGTGTCTTTTATTGTCATTTAAAAAAATTCAAATATTCATCATATATTACAATCAACAATTGTACATTTTCAACTCGCATCACAAATAAAGGAGAATCTGGGCATTGATGTTTAATGATTCTTCTGATGTTGGTTTCTAAATAGTTAATGAAAAGGTAATCAATGCTATCTGATTTCTTTCAGAAATATTCATGATTAGATAAATACAGTATATGAAACATCTGTCTTCCAAGGAAAACTCTGACTCAGGTTAAAGATGGGCTCCTATTT
The DNA here is from genome assembly GCA_004365215.1 of Cuniculus paca. Lineage (NCBI taxonomy): Eukaryota > Metazoa > Chordata > Mammalia > Rodentia > Cuniculidae > Cuniculus > Cuniculus paca. The sequence goes on from RJWT010051551.1 coordinate 2,443, forward strand.
GTAGGTTTATGTCTTGGTTGCTTTTCTCTCATTGCTGAGACAAACACTTGATGACCAAAATTAGGGAAGAAAAGGTTTATTTAGCTTACAGTTTCTGGAGATTTCAGTCCATACTCAGTTGACTCCAAGGCAGGGTGGCATGGTATTGGGGCAACACCGTAAGGCAGCAGCCAGAGCAAAAGGAGAAAAAAAGCCTCTTTTCCTCTCTTGTATTGTACACAGGGTGCCCCTCCCCTTCAGGGCTGGTGTAACTCACAAAATCTCCATGCCCTCCTTTGCACAGGATGAGGATATTTACAAAGTAAGAACCCTGGCTCCCTGCTGAGTCTCTCAGTTGAACTGCTAAACTTCTCAAGTTGACATAATGTGTCAACCATAAAGGTATAGTTTACAATTATTAAATATATGTTAAATATAAGCACCATTGTACAATACATTTAATTATAGAAGTTATGTAATGAATCAAAACACATCATTTCTTTAAAATTCAAGATGTTTTAAAAGTAAATATTTTATATTCCAACAAGTATTTAGTGAACAGCAATGACATCCTAGACTTTATTCACTGAAAATGTATCACATCATCATAGCTTTTGTGTTATATAAAAGTGTATAACATTGGGGACCATTTTAGCAGTAAAGTGGAATGGGAATAGTATTTGAAATAAATTTTCAAACCTTATTTTACAGAATCATTTTCCCATTAGCAGCCATTTAAAATCTGTTTAAACTTAAATTTTTAAGACACTTGAAATTTTACTCTGGCATAGGTATCAAAGACAATAAGATCTTCTATCATTTATTTTTTTTTCTTCTTGCTGGGAGGATATTTAGGATAAAATAATGCATTCATCCATGTAACCGCAAAGTAGAATTCTTCTCAATATTAATGTTTGTTATTAAGCTTTCCTGAACTCTGTTCAATCAATTGGTCTATAGTTGAATAAACTCTAATGCCAGATGGAGTATCAGAAAAAGTGTGTGAGACTTTAATTATCTGAAAACCCAAAATGAACTGCTACTCATGGTACCTGGGGATTTTAATGAAGAGCATACATATGTTCTCCTTTCTAATTGAAGATGAACTTCATTTTAATGGATTTAATCCCCTGAGAATTTTAAACATAAGAAAAGAGAAGCATTGAGAAGATTTTTTTAAAACCAAAAATAAACTTTACTAGAACATTGCCTGTTGAATAGAAAATTATTGGAAGCTTTGCAGGGCAAATTTTTACTTTGAGTATGTATGACAAATGGAAGTTCATTAAAGTGTAAGATTCAGATTTTCAGTTATGAAAAACTGATAGTTAACCAAAATGTCAGTGATCTACATTAGAAAGTATAAGATCTACAGATTCAAAACTATTAGATTAGTTTTTGAAGTCCGACCTTATGTAACACATTAATAATAGTAATAACAGTATTTCAAGGTAAAAAACTGTTAGATGTAGCATTTAGAAAATCTGAAGGTTTAAGTCATAAAACTTAAAAGAAAGAAAAAATTGCTGTTTTACAGTGAGGGCATCAAAGTTAAGAAGACAAAATGAATATGAATGCATCTCAAATATTATAAAATAGGAACATTAATTTCAAGAACTTCTGCATTAAGTAGGTAACTATTTACTTGGAAGCCTTCTTTTTCCTAAATAATAGGTCTATATACACACTATCAAAAGAATGTATTTGTGACTAACTAAAATGTTGTTCTGGGGAAACAAATGTAGTAGATTTCCCAGAAGTTAAAAGTAAGGCAGGACAGAAAATCCAATGTCAAAGTGAAAAAACAATTAAAATTTCAAAAGGAAAAATTAAGGTCCAAAATATGTAAAGGCGAGTGGAGAAAGACCTTCAAATGAGTGGATAGTGGATACTAGAGCATGTTGGAGGGTAGCAGTATAGACAGTTGTTGCCAGAATCACCTATTTTTTTTCTTTTGTACCGGGAATCTAACTCATGACTGTGCTCATCAGGCAGGCGCTATGCGGTTGAGCTATATCACTGGCCCTAAGAACCATCTAAAATAGACAATACAGTACTGCTCAATTATTCAATTTATGGCTAATATTGTGATGCATAATGAATGCTGTGACAATTTCAGGCTGCCAAAGATTTGTTTAAATAGAACTATCAATATTCTGGTTGCACACTCAACAAACACTGACTATACATTCATCAGTGCAATGCTGAACACATACAGTTACCACAAACTAATATGTTCTTATGTAATTTTATAAATTGCTCACTCTAAATAAGATTGTTAGTGGACACCCTGAAATTGCACAACTACAGGCCACTTGGATGACATTAATTTTCTTGGGAGGCTTGAACTGTAGGAACAGGGGATTTTACCAAGACATTGGCACCTCTAGAGTATCTATGTGAGTGTTTTTATCATCTTAACCAAGCAGGAGCCTAAATAGCAATCACATTACTACCTTTGCTATGAAAGAATGAAGTTATCATTGGTTTATTTGGAATCTGCACTTCTGAAGCTATTTCCACTTTTAATACACACTAGGACATCTGTGCCAGACAACTTTCCAATACTGTAAAAAATTACCTGAGTAAATTGATGTAATAAGAGAAAACGTTCATTTTGTCTCACAGTTTTGGAGGTTTCAGTCCATGATCAATTTGCCCCTAATACACATGTAAAAGTCAGTATATAACATTTGTTCCAATTTTAACTTTTCTTGTGATCAATGAGAAGCCCATTAAAAACTGAGAATCATATGCAACTTAGAATTAATTAATGGTTTTCTAGATAAAGGTAACTTGAGTAAAGGAGATTAGGATCTGGCATTGGCAATCATCAAATCATAAAATTTCCCTTGCAAATCTGGTGCAGTATTTCTATGGCATAATATATAATAGACATTGGGTTCACTAGACATAAGGTAGCTGTCTCAGTGGTTATGTAAAAGCAAATAATCAATGACCCTCATTTGAAAGACCAGTCAGTAAGAAAGCAGCTTGGATAATTACCTTCAAGTTTACTGGTTTCTAGCCTGCAAAATGAGATTAAAAAGAAGTATCACATTCTTTGCTTTGAGGATTGATTACAGCATACATGAACTAATTCAAATATTGCATTAAGAAGTAGTATAAAACTGGTTTAATTATAAGGCATCTGTAAAAAATACTTGGTAAAAAAATATAATGTTACAACCCAGGAAAAATACTAATCAGAACTTGCTTAAATAACTCTTGAGTTTACATTACTTAGGAATGTTTCATGGATTTGAATACATAGTATTTGGAAATTAGAAGATCAGATAATTAAAGTTGATAAAATATTTAAAGCAAATCTTGCCATATTTTAAACTTTTTCAGAAGGATTAATTCCAGCTTAGCTTCTAATTGAGGGAATAATCTTGTTTATAATTTTAAAACTGTTGTATAGCTGGATCAAACAAAATCAAATGAAAATTAAATTTTCATGTATAACCTTTTTTATTTATATATTTTTAATCAATGTCCCTTCACTTTATAACTTTGTTTAATGCATATTTATTCCCTAGTAATTACTTTTTTAATTTTATCTGAAAAATAGGTTTTTATATAATTGGGTTTCCAAAAATTCTTATATCAATAATCCTTCTTTAGACCTAATAAATGAATGTATATATACAGTATTTAGCAGGTCACTTTCATTTCCAATAAGAAATATGTCACACATCACTTAAATTCTACACCATATCTTTAAACACATACATGAAATAACCTAATATTATAAACTTTTCTGTTTTATTGGAATCTTTCGACAATTCCATTTATTGTTGTTGCTGATTTTAGTAAATTATTATTGCTAGCAAATCATCATGAATACTTTTCAAGGACTGGCATTATGGCAATGAAGAATGAAGAGTGAAAATTGTTACTAGGATAAATACCTTTTTTTCTGTGATGACAGTACCCACATTGACTTATGATCCATCATGATTCCTGTTGAATCAACAGAATTATAATGTTGAGAGCTATGAGGATTCTTTGACAGATTCATTCAAAGTAAAAGAGGCCCTAGGGTGAGGGTGTAAGTGTCCCTATGGAAGGTCAAAAATTATTTCTTCTTGTGTCTTTTGTTTATTATTTATTGTCTTAGATAAAGTAACTAATTCCCTGTTGTGAAGAACTTTGGAATTTGAACATCAGGACTGTACAAGTTACATATCAGAATGTGTCACTTACAATCTTCATCTATAATTTGTTCTCTGATATCATGACTGGTAGTTTGCCAACTTGGTTTCACAGATAATGTCTATTTCTCTACTCCTTTTACAGTGAAACTCTTTGAAAATTGTTCATATTTGCTTTCAAGTATTTTCATTTTTAATTCTTTGCTCAAATCACTGAGTGCTTGATGCAATCTCTGCATTCAAATACCATTTAAAAAAAAACCCAAAAAATTCATTCTGTTAAATCCCAAAACAAATTATATTGGACTTTCTTCACTTCTCAGAAACCAGGTCACAGTGACTACTTTGGGAAGCATCACCGATATTTTGTTCTTTTGTCTCCCAGGTTGATCCTTCTCAAGTCTCCCCAAATCTATATCAGTCAGCTTTGCTGTCACAGAAAGAATACCTCAGTGAAGAGGTTTAACTGGCTTCAAGGGCTTTGGTCCATACATGGCAGGCTAGAGAGGACACATGGCTGAAGTGTGGGATGGAGCAAAGGTGCTGAGTGCATGGAGGCTGGAAAACGGCAGAGAATCGGTGCCAGCAGGAAAGGGTAAAGGACCAGATGCAGTAGCCAAGGTTACCCCAGATAGGTACTTCACTAATCTAATCAGCGTCTCCTAAACCAATCAAGTGGACACTTTATAATTCAGCTGCACTGTTGTTCTATAGTCACAATGATGATATGATTTATTCTGTTTTCTCTTCTCTCAAATGATACTCTCTTCTCGGAGGCTATCATGTATCATGTCGGCCCTTTTTTTGGTTTGGGAGTGCAAATTGAACACAGGGCTCTCACACGGCTTCATGTGGCTACATCCACAGCTCTTTTCACTTTTGGGATCACACTAGGTTGATAAATTGACTGGGTTGAATACAAACTTTTGATTCTCCTGTCTGAGCTTCATAGATGGCTGGGATTACAGGCATGCACTCCCGTAACTTCTTGTTACTTCTGTTGGTTTCTTGGGATCACATACTTCTTTTGTTCTTCAAATTCATATGAACCTTCTTATCCTACCTATAAAATGAGCAATTTCTCTAGAGACAGCTTGTAAATCATTTTTCCTCTTCCTATTACTTTTTCTCAGATTTTATGGGGGTAGTAAGACACACAATCCTGTGTAATTTTCTGATTTATCTGTAGTTTATTTACGAGGATATCCATTCCGTAAAAGAAAAGACATTTCTGTTTTGTCCACTATATTTCCAGTTTTATGCACGATGTCTCTATCATATCAACAGCTCTATGAATTTTTTTCAAAAGCCAAATGTAAAGAGTACCCCAGTACACATTATTATTACCATGAATATTTTCTCTTTTTTTAAGTTAACTAAATGTGAATAACATCATTCCTCCGTATCCATGAAGGATTAGTTCTAGGTTATAAGGTCCTTCAAATGATCAAGTTTCCCATAAAACAATATAGTATTTAATACAACTTGTGTACATCTTTCTATACTCTCCAAATTATGTATATATTACTCATAATACCTAATATAATATGAATGGTACATAAGTGGTTTTATACTGTATTTCTAGGGAATAAGAAAGAAGCGTCAGTGCATGTTAAGTACAGACATTTTTCCCAAAATATTTTTTTCTTTGTTAGTTTGTTTTTAGTTCTAGAAATCTAAACCAAGGCCATGGATGTATAAAGAAATCATTCTAGCGTTGAATTATACCTCTAGTTCCCTAAATATTTTGATCCCTGTTTGGCTCTACATGCAAACTGCCAGTTAACCGTTTGTTCCTAGGGTTCACGTGCTCATAAAATTAATAACAAAAAAAATTATCACTGATTTATTATTGATGAGATTTAACTATTTCATAAATTATTTTCTTAAGTATTTTGAAAACATATATAATGATTAGATATTATTTATAGTAATTAATTTTCAGTTTTACCATACACACACACAAATACACACATTCAGGCTTGTAGAGATGAAAGTTTTAGGCTAAACTACCTAGGTAGTAAATTACCCAACTAAGATATAGTAAATATAATATCTTCCTGAAGAATAGATATTTTTGGAGAATTTTTATATTCCACTGTTTTTACATATTTAATCTAGCTTAAAATTCTTTCTATATAAGAAAATTTCCAATCACATATGGACATATTTTATTATTTATTGAATTCATAAAATTTTGCTTTGTTTATATTCAGTGATAAATGCAGTTAGAACAACTGGTAAACAATTTCATTAATTTCACTTTTTCTAGAAGTTAACTTGCTTAAGCATAATATTTCTGTCTCCACTCTGGCTGCATAAACAGTGTATTTAGATCCTCTTCCTGAATCTTTAGCATGTATTTTAGGGAAATAATGTGACTCAGCTTCACAGTTCATTTTATACCCAAATATAGATGGGTTATTTCAAAAATGTTAATTGTGTGTTAACCATTACTTTATTGTAGCAATAAAACTTCATTAATTTTGATCACGTGACTATATAAATAACCTATTTAAACTCCCAATATATAGAAACAAGCTTACTAGTAGAAAATAAAATATTAGAAATGAGGAAAAAAATTTAAGGTGTGTAGAAAGGAAAACCATGTCAAGTGCTTTAAATAGGATCTATTTTCTCAGTAAAATATCAAAAATTTGACAAGTGAAGGCAAGTAAATAAATACAATCTTAGTACATAAATCTAAGTTTGGACGTGAAAAGGAATATAGAATCTTGGTGTTACGGATTTCTGATTTCATAGAGGGGATTTGCTGATCCAGATTTTTAAAGTCCAGACTCCTGGATTAAAATCCTTTGGTTTTTACCTAACTCAAATGTAACAGCTTTTAAAAAGTGACCAACACACTGGGAAGATTATAATCCATAAAGGAATTATTTAATTAATTGTTTATCATACTGTTACTGGATTCCGGGTTCTGAGATTTCCTTCTGGATGTGGTTTTCTGGATTCTTTCTTTCCTGAACAAGGAAGCGGTCAAGACAAGCACAAAAGGTAACAAGATTTTATATTTATCAAAGGTATGAAAACAAAACAAATATGTTCTGCAGCGTCAGTTAAGGTCAAATAAAAGCAGGACAAACATACTCTACAGTACTAATTTAAAAGAGAAAGCAAAGTGACCAAGAGCTAAGTGGTAACCATCTTTTGTACGTCCCATTCCTCAATATGATGTCAAGCCTAGGCCATCCTATCTAAAATCAGCTGGGGTTTTCAGAAGAATTAAAGATAGCATTCTCTGTGTGCTTCCGCGTGCCGGACTTTGATAAATGTTCTGCAGCGTGCGTCCTAGAACTTTGTAATTCACAAGTCACCCCCACTTTCCCAGACATTTACCACATCCTAATCTCCTGCATTATAAGTTTTTTGAAATTTACATAAAATGCAAATTGATGCAAGTGATTCACAAGGTCTCTGTCACCACTATTTAACTCTATCGCTCTAGCATTTAGGCAGCTTTATTGCTCAGCTTGAGCTGTTACATGAAAACTCATAGACACTGACTTGTTCTCAGCAAAAATTTCTCACAGTTCTCAAGTGAGGAAGTCAGAGATCAAGCAGCTGGAAGATTCAGTGTTTCCCTGATTCATAGAACACACCTCCAGCTCTGTCCTCACAATATAGAAAAAGGAATAATCTCCCTTGGGATTCTTTTATATGGGAACTAACATCATTTTAAAAGCTCCACCCACATTTCCTTTATCTCCTGTCAAAAATTCTTTCTCTTACTACTGTCATCCTGCGAATTAGGTTTCAGTCTATGAATTTTAGGGATACTCATGCATTCAAACCATAGCAGCAGTCCCAACAACATATAAATGAATTGCTATGATTATGGGTCAATATTTCATAAATGATGAATTCCGTATCAATTTAATGTACCAAGAAATATTTTTTAAAATGTCGTTCAACTATTATAAAAGTTAAAGCAATTCTTAGCTTTTGACTTAGATAAAAACCAGTGGTAGTTTGCCTTTAACCCACAAACCATGTCACAGACTCCTGTTTGAGTCAAAAGAACTCTCACTCCCCATCACCCTGGGCAAAGATATATATACATATATATTTGGTTTCTTTTTGTTTGTTT